>LZPO01087281.1:37898-52632 GCA_001675575.1 Neotoma lepida | reverse complement strand
GGAGGAGGAGGAGGAGAAGAAGAAGAAAAAGAAGAAAGCAAGCATTGATGGGTTCAAAATGCAGGAAGGAGAGTGAGATGCTTTTCTGTCAAACAGGAACAAGCAGGGTTTTGCAAAAGCTCCACTGTCATTTTCTAGGACTGCCATAGCAAATCATCCCAAAGGTGGTGGTAGAAATGCATTTCCTTACAGTTCTGGAGGCCACAGGTCCAAAATCAAGGTGTGAGCATGGCCCTTGCTCCCAGAAACTCTATAGGTGTATCCTTCTTTGCCTCTGTCCTAGTTAACTTCAACTGTCAACTTGACACAGCCTAGAGTCATCTAAGGGAGTCTCAATTGAAGGGTTTCCCAGATCAGATTGGCCTGTGGCTGTTCCATGATTGATTATTATGTTGGTTGATGATTAATGTGGGAGGACCCAGGCCATTCTGAGCAGCACCATTTCCTGGGCAGATGGCCCTGGACTATATAAGTAGCAAGTCAGTAAACAGTGTTCCTCCATGGGCTCTGCTTTAGTTCCTTTCAGGTTTGTTCCTTGAGTTCCTGCACTGACTTCCCTCAATGATGGAATGTGACCTATAAGCTGAAATAAACCCCTTCCTCCCTAAATTGTTTCTGGTCATGGTGTTTATCACAGCAATAGAAAGCAAACTCAACACAAGGTCAAATTCATAAAGCAAGGACATAGATATATCCTTTGGGGAGCTGCCATTCAACCTACTATGTATCTCAAAGATACCTGTGGAGATGGCAGCTGCCCACAATAAAAGGTCAACATTGCAGACTGCACCAGTGTGGAGGGCAGTGACATAGTTATTCAGAATCAGGAAGAGGTACTGAGCCAGAGGAGTAGGTGTGCAGATCGTGTATGTGATTTGCAAAAGGGGATATTGATTCAGTGTAGTACAGCTTTNTGGCTACATTCCTCATCACCTGGGAATGTTTTAAAGAAAATATTCACCTCTAGGCCATTCCCTGAGAGAATCTGATTTGCCAGAGTTGGGTTAGGTGAGGACATTGGTGTTTGGAGGTNCCCTTGGGATTCTAATATTCTAAAATAAAAAACACATTGGTAACTGAAAGAATTGAGGACCAGAGTTAGAGAACCAGGTTCCCCTTCAGGCGCTGATGTTCATATTAGATGAGTAAATGTCCACCTGTGTGTATGCACACATGTGTGCATGCATGGGCCTATATGTGCATGAACGTGTGTGTGTGTGTATGTGTATGTGTGTGTGTGTGTGTGTCTGTCTGTCTGTCTGTCTGTCTGTCTGTCTCTGTGTCTGTCTATGTCTGTGTGATCTTTTTCATTGGCTGCTGCCAGTCTGGTTTGAGGAGGTTCTGAGAATACATTCTGTTTCCATTTTGCCCTCTGCCTGCTTCCACATTAGTTGAATGACCAGTCTTTGCCTCTGGACCTAATACTCCCTGTTAGTGCATGATTTCAAGGTCTTTACAAGTTCAGCAACTTGTATTGGGTTCTTATCGGAGTCCTAGATCCATTGGGTGTTTGTATGTCAGTGCTCTTGTATTCTTTCCAAACATTCTCTAGAGTCAGCCACTTCTGAAGGCTCATCCCCTTCATCCATGGCTGGGAATGATGGTTGTTCCTCTCTTCTGAGGTGCTGAGGTAAGAGACTCATCATCTCTTCTAGTTCTTTGAAAGGAGAATTGTACAAACTCCGTGCTGCATCTTTTGTTCCTACAGTTATCCAACTGAAAGTCTCTAGGATGGCTGTTTAATACCTTTACATACTATTTTAAGGGTACTTGTGTGTTCTTGCTGTGCTGGAAATCAAACCCAGGTCCCCATATTTGCTAGGCAAGAATTCTACCACTGAGCCAGGTCCCCGGCTCATCCTGTGTATTTTAAAATCCTCTTTCCTGGTTTTCTTCTCCCCACCCCATTCAAACAGGAAGCTCTTTGTACTTACATTGCCATAGGCATAAGATCTAGTGGACCGTGAGTGCTGAAAACTGTTTACCCAGAGTCCAAGGCCTGGAATTTCTCTTATATAAGTGAGAAGTCAAATAATAAGTTGCTGGGGTCGCTTCCTTTGTATATCACAACCTACATCCATAGGTATGAGCTGAAAATTAGATGGGACTAATTTGTATCCCTGTCTTATAAATGCATGAGGCAAGAAGGAAATTTGGTTCAACATGACTCAGTAGCCAGTATTGGTTCAAACTTCTAGAGCAGTGGTTCTCAACCTTCCTAATGCTGCAACTCTTTAATATAGTTCCTCACATTGTGGTGACCCCCAACCGTAAAATTAATTTTGTTGCCACTTCATAACTGTAATTTTCCTACTGTTATCAATCATAATGCAAATATCTGAGTTTTCTGATGGTCTTAGGNGACCCCTGTGAGTCATTGACCCATAGGTTGAGAACTGCTGTTCTAGAGTCTGACACCAGGTAGTTTATTGTAGGCATATTTAAGTACAGTACAATTTGGAAAAAAGTTTTCTGGTGTAACACAATCCCATGTGCACAATAAGGCATAATTACATCAAAACTCCTTTCAAAGTACGTGTCACTTCTTCCATGAAGATAGATTCTATAAATAGGCTACATGTGTTATCTTAAGGACCTGGGGGAGGATCTGGTGTGGTCTCAGACATATAGATAGTGAAGAGGTCACCTAGGCTATTAACACCTTCATTCCCAATCTCTTTGTTTGAAGAGACAACCCTGTATATTCAACATTCCTTGTCTCCCTAGTGCTTATCTGTGAGTTCAAGGACCGCTGTGCTCCCAACACTTACCAAGCATGTGTGAGACCCTAGGTTCAGTCTCTGGTACTGGGGTGGGAGAGAAAGAATTTCTACTAAAATTCTTCACCAATTTGTCATTTACTATTCAGTAGAGGGCTCAGGATTTAAGTCTCTTACCAGATATCCTCCTCTATTCTTGAGCATTCTATTCTTCATTATTGATAATGTCCTTAGATACATAATAATTTTAATTTTAGTGAAGCCTGATTTCTTTATTTTTCTCCATTTTTATAGTTTTGGTGTACTCCTGGGTCCTGGTAGCAGTGGCCATCTTTGTTTTCTCCTTACTATAAGCTTTTAAAAAGAGATTTAGCTTTCTGTGTATGAATGCTTTGCTTATATGTATGTGTGTGAATCTTATGGATAAAGTGCCTATGGAGGTATCAGATGCCCTGGAGCTAGAGTAACAGATAGTTATGAACTCCCATGTGGGTGCTGGGAACTGAATCCAGGTCCTCTTCAGGTCTTCTCCCCAGGACTCTGATTGTGGTTTTATGTATGCTNTAGGAAGGAGTCCAAATTCACTCTTTAGTGTGCAGACATCCAATTGTCCCAATGCTATTTGCTAAGAACAGCTGTGATGTTTGATTTTATATGTCAATTTGACTGGGCATTGGGCTAGACATTAATCTGCATCAATCTGTAAGGGAAATTCTGTGTAACAATGGCAGAATAGAATTTGTTATGTTAAATACATCCCTGTATCTATTGGTGCTATTGACTGTTTCTCTAGAGAACTCCCAACAGTTAACTGCAGTCTTTCTCCTAGATTGATTCATTGCTGAAGGTCTCATGTTTCAGACTCGATTCCTAGGATACACACTTGCGGAATATTCCTTTCCACTGGGTGAATATATGTCGCTGTGATTGGTTTAATAAAGAAGCTGACTGGCCAATAGCTGAACAGAATAAAGTTAGTTGGGAGAGCCAAACAGAATGATGGGAAGAAAAAGGGTGGAATCAGAGGAGTCTCCAGCAGATGCAGAAAGAAGCAAGATGAGCATGTTGTGCTGAGAAAAGGTGCCAAGACACATGGCAAAGCATAGATAAGAAATANGGGTTAATTTAAATGTTAGAGTTAGCTAGTAACAAACCTGAGCTATTAACTGAGCATTTATAATTAATATTAAACCTCTGTTGGATATTTGGGAACTGGCAGACAGAAGAGTCCTCCTACACTGCTGGGTCTTTGATACCCATGGATAAGAGGAGTACTTGTATGTACATGTATGAAGGAGTACTCCTAAGAGAGTGAGGGAGGTAGAAGGTGAATTGTAGGAAGTCTTAGATATGGGATGTCCTGTTAACAGTTGTCCCAAATTCAATTTAGCAGGGTAGGTTTTGCAAGCAGTCACCTCTCACAATGGACTGAGGAAGGAGTGTATACACTCCTGTATGGCTGCTTTCTCAGCTTAGGTAAGTTCCCCAAGAGGGCCTGAGTTGAGTTGTCATTAGNCAACACTCCTGGCAGCTTGTCAGTGTGTCCAGAGGCTCAGAGACACACCATGCAAGATCCACTATACCTTCTTCTGAGTCACCTGGATCCCATGAATTTTCAACTAAATCAATCAAGAGATCAAATCATCCTCTTTGGTCTGAGGAGCANTCTTCTTGGGTGTCTCAGAAGCTTTATTTAGCAAGCCAAGCCAAGTGAGAAACCAAAGAGAAAAACCACCCTCACTAAGTGATGAAAGAATTCTACAGAACTGATGAGAACACTATGAAGCTAGTGTTTGGATCTGAAAACAAAATCTCTGAAGCACTTANACAACTCTGATCTTCAAGACAGAGGCTATCGAACACAAAGACAGGCTNGCTGATAGACTGACAGCAAGAACCAGTGATCCTCAAGGCAGATGTCTCAGGTTACAGTAGCTCTTAGCTTATTTAATTTTCTGCATTATGTGCTGAGTTCAAAGGAGCTGCATGTGGTATATTGAAGACCAAAGTCCACTCTTTAAAAGAAGAGAGGAAGCACAGAACTTCCAAACACACATGTGTTCTGACCTGTGAAGACTTCTCACCTTTTTTTGATGGGAAAATGAGTGGAGGACAGGAAAGACTGAAGTGATATGAGGTGATAGAGCCAGTTGCGTACATATCATTGTCATGAGAAAGATGCCAAAATCAATATTGCGCTAGCCTGTCTGCAAAGTGNAGCTTCTAGAATTTGGAATGCCAGGGTTGAGGAGCTGGCTCAGACAGTAGAGTGCCTGCCACTCCAGCATGATGGAAGATCTGAGTTCTGATCTCCAGAACCCACACAAAAAGCCAGGTGTGTACCAGGCTTTTTCTTTTGGGTCACCAACAAACTCCCAAATCGTGACACGGAGACTTCTTATTAGGCATGACTGCTCAGCCTAGCTCAGACTTAGCTTCTGGCTAGCTCTTTTAACTTAACCTGTTTCTTTTTATCTACCTTTTGCCTCAGAGCTTTTTACTTTTCTTTCCTTCTGTATATCTTACTTTCACTGCTTCTCCTGGCTGGCTGGCTGACTGGAGGCTTCCTGGCCTCTTGCCCTGGGTGTATCCCCCCTCTTTCTCCTTACTGTCTTCTTTCTTCTTGTTTTTATNTGGCCTAGATTTCTCCTATTTATTCTCTTTCCCCACCAGCCCTGCCTAACCTTTCTCTGCCTAGCTATTGGCGGTTCAGCTTTTTATTAGACCAATCAGGTGCTTTGGCAGGCAAGGTGAAACAAATGTAACATATCCTTACATTGTTGAACAAATGCAGCATAAAGAAATGTAACAAACCTTTACACAGTTAAAGTAATATTCTGCAGTATAAACAAATGTAACACATCTTTACATAGCTAAAATAATATTCCACAACACAGGCATGGTAGATACACAGTCTTCAACACCAGCCTGGAGAGGTGGATGAGGGGAAGGATGGAGATAGGCAGATCCATAAAGCTCATTGGCCAGTCAGCCTAGCCAAAACAATGAGCCTCAGATTCAGCGAGACACTTTGTCTCAAAAAAATACAGGTAAAGCAGGGAGTGGTGACACACACCTGTAATCCCAGCACTCTGGAGGCAGAGGCAGGTGGATCTCTCTGACTCTGAGACCAACTTGGTGTANATAACAAGTTTCAGGCCAGCCAAGGCTACATAGTGAGACCCTGTCTCAAAATTAGAGGAGAATAACTGAGGAAAACACCTAATGTTGACTTCTGACCTCCACACATGCACACAGTTACACTAGCAAGTACAACACACANAGAGAGAATATAGACATAGACAAAGAAAGTAAAATCACCTGTGACCACCTCATTTGGCACAGGTTTTGCTGCAATTACATTGGAGACAACTCAATAGCACCTTGAATAAACTTACACATCACAAAGCATTTTTGCAGTGAATCTCATAGACTGTACATCTTTCCCCTTGTAGATAATAGCTTCTCTTTGCAAAAATGTATATTCTCCTTCTTTCCAGCCTCATTTCAAACACAATTTATATTAAAGGACTCTTGAATTATCCTTGTGCTTGGGGGTGGGAGGAGAATCTCATGGACATGTTCTGAAATTTTTCTGTATCAGAAAAACAATACCTATTCAGTATTTCAGTGCAATGAATGCTTCAGGTCCCATAGTAGGTGCTGCGGAAACACACATAACTAAGACACAGTTCCTACTTGCAAAGTATGTGCAAGACAGACTGTCCCAGGTGATCTGGAATGCTCACACCTGACTACTCCTGTGAAGGAAGCTAGAAGACAGCTTTGAAGACATTAGGGGTCATGAGCCTCATCATATTGAGTGAGCAAGTGTTAGATGGTAGAGCACTCTTACCTTGGCACATGGCAACTGCAGACCACATCGTTGTCATGAAAGAAGGGATAGAGTAGGAGAAGAGGAATTGGAGAGGTAGCAAAAGACNCTCATGGAAGCTACATTGGCCAGCTTTCTTTTTGCTGTAACAAATACCTGAGATAATCGACTTACTAAAAAAAAAAAAAAGGTTATTTTGGATCACAGTTTTAGTAGTTTGAGTTGATGATTGATTGCTTTACATATTTTCCTCTACAGTAAGTCAGCACCTGACAGCAGGGACGTACCACACTCCTTACTGAGGCCAAGGAAAGAGAGACAGAGCCAGAGGGAGAAAAGGGGAGGGGAGGAAGGAGGGGGAGAAACTGGGCAGGAAAAGAGAAGTGGCTTGAGACTTCTGATTCCCTTAGGACATAAGGCCCAATGACCTTCACACTTCTCTCTAGGCCTCACACATTAAAGCTTCCACTGCCTATTGCAAGCACCTAATGGAGAATCATGCATTTAATACACAGGCCTTTGGGGTCTGAATTCAGGTGCCTAGAAGCATTGAAGAGTTGTAGATTTGCATGCTAAACCAGCTGTTCTGGTGGCTTAGTGGAGAAAGATGTTGAGGTGATGTAAAACTGAGAGATAAGGCAGACCCCAGGCAAGAGATGTTGACAACAACCTCATTAAGTAAGAACATTTAGGAACTAGTTGAGACAAATCTGAGGAACATTTAGAAGCCATAGAAAAACTGAGTTCCTGATAGGACTTGGGAACTGTAGTGAGGAAGAAATTAAGTATGGTCCAGGATCTCTAGATTGGGAGAGTAGATGGATGGATGAATGGATAGATAGATGGGTGAATGGGTGGGTAGATGAGTGGATGGGTGGATGGACAGTTAGTTGGACAGACTGACTTTAGGAGAGCAAGTCTATAATGAAAGGACAAGAAGTTGAATTTTAAATATTTAGAGTTTTAAGGGATAGTTCAGTGCAAATAAGTCTAAATTTCTGAAGAGAGCTCTAAGCTAAACACAGATGGGGTGAGTCATGTATTATACACTATATAGGCATGGGGTTGGGTTTGTTTTCAATGTCTCTCATTCACTGATATGTTCAGCCCCTAGAAGAGCATACATCATCAATGTCTGATAAGTAGAATAGTTAAACTCTTGGGAGTTAAATAAATTCTCCATAGAGACATGAGAATGAGAAAGAAAATATGCAGCCACATAGAAGCAGACAACTTGGGGGGCTGGGGAGAAAGGTCAGTCAGTAAAGCGCTTGCCACACAAGCGTGAGTAACTGGGTTTGAGTCCCAGAACCCATATATAAGATTTAAAAAGCCTGGTGTGGTGGCCATGCTTACAATCCTGGAGTCGGGAGGCATAGACAGGCAGATCCCTGGGGCTCACTGGTCAAACAGCCTAGCTTGTTCAGGGAGCTCCAGGCCAGTGAAGAGAGTGAGAGATCCTAATTTTTAAAAAGTGGACACTGTCTTGCATCCACGCCCTTCATCTGTTGTATAATTCATTCTTCCCTTAATTTTGTAAAATTGGATGAAATTTGTAGCCTTGTCTCCATGGCATGAGTAGGTTGTGCCTCCTTTTATGATCTTCACTGCAACTCATCAAAATTAGTCAAAAGATCAGACTTCTGTCTGCATCATAAGAGATTAAAATTCTCTTTCCCCATCCCTATTACTCTGGAGATAACTGTGTAAATGTAAATGTTGATATTATGTTGTGTAACCAGGAGCAATGTTTTGTAATTTGATTAAACTGGAAATACAGAGATGGTGCTTGGTACTGACAATAGCTATGGTGATACTTAACAAGTTATGTTTCTTTAGTATATGTGCACCTCTCTCTCTCTCTCTCTCTCTCTCTCTCTCTCTCTCTCTCTCTCTCTGTGTGTGTGTGTGTGTGTGTGTGTGTGTGTGTGTGTTGCTGTGGAATGTATGTGTGTATTTCAATTTTCTATTCACTATCTCCATCTGAATGACTCAAAAATACTTCAGAAGAGTTTTGTTATGAGCAAACTCGATCTTCCCATAACTTGGAATAAACAATGCCAGCATTCATACTTACAGGTCAGGGACCATCTCCCTAACACTTCTTTCTGCCTTGATTTCCATTTTGGCNCCATCTTTAAGTCCTATCACTCTGAAATCTCACTTGTCCCTGGCATCTAGTCCTTCTTTTTTTGTCATCCCACATTAATNCAAAGAAGTTCCATCTCTCCCAAGACTTCTGAAGAGCCTTTTAATTATCCACCCTACCCTTATCCTCCCTAACCCTCCAGATCACAAATGCCAGATACCAGCCTTTAGGGTAAAGATTTATTTTTATTTTATGNGTATAAGTGTTTTCTCTGTGTGTATGTTATATGTGTTATGTATGTATGCAGTGCCCTCAGAGGCAGAAAGAGGGTGTCAGATTGCCTGAAACATGCCACTCCAGTTTCAGGGGAACCAATATCCTCTTTTGGCTTCTTTGGGCACTGCATGCATTTGTTACACATACACACATGCAANTAAACATTAATACACATAGAAATAAATAAATATTTCACATAATGCACACATGATCTCATTTCCTTCCTGTATTAAACACTTCATTGGCTTTCTTTGGCAGACAGGATGAGGACAGGACTCTGTGTGTGTTGTGGGGGGGTTGGTGTTTTTTGAGACAGGATTACTCTGTGTAACAGTCCTGGCTGTCCTGGAACTCTATTTGCAGACCAGGCTGGCTTTAAACTCACAGAGATCCGCCTGCCTCTGCCTCCCTAGTGCTGGCATTATAGGGGTGTGCCACCACTGCCTGGCTAGGACAGGACTCTTTAAATGGTTCATATGTGTTTATTGCTCTAGTTGGTGGCATGAACCTGGGAAAGCAGGACCTAAATATGAGGCAGACTTAAGTCTATTACAATAGCCAACTTTATTCAGAGCATAGGAAGAATCACCTGAATAAAGTACACACAATCACAAGGACAAGCTGCACATGGCTAAAACATGTTTTTCCATAGAGGCATATAAATAACAACAGTTGAAGTAAACTTACTTCTATCCCTACACCTGGGAGGAGCACAAAAACACATTCCAGGAACAATTCTGTGTTTTGGAGAAACTGAGGTCACAAGACTCCTGTCTTGTTTTCTTGGAATTTTCTCACAAGCACTCAGAAATCTCCTCACACAACTCCATTCTTGGACTGTGTTCCAAAACATACTCTTTCCCAATATGGCTTCCACATCCCCCTCTAGAGCAGCTAGAGTCTAGCCTCATCTAACCCAGTGTTCTCCACTCTCTCTGCGCCTAACCTTCTTTCAGGTCCCCACATGTGCTGTCTCCTCCCCACTTTGTACTTGCTTCCCTCCAGCTCAAACATTCTCCTCACTGGACCCCCAAATCCAAGCCAAACCTTCTAGATGGCNGATTGGAGCTGGAGACAGATGTATGAGCGTTTGCCTGCAATGCCCAAAGAAGCCAGAAGATGGTTTATCACACAACTCTACTTACCCTTCTCAGATCAGCTTAAGTACCTACTCCTAAGCCCAGGGTGGACTTACCAGGATGCCCATCAGAGCATACAAAATCATTCATAATCATGTACTTCATGGTATAATTAAACACTCATTTGTGTCATTGGACAAATAATACCTGTCTGCTTCCCACTAGATGACACACCCTGTAGCTGTTTTTGTTTGTTATTTTGATATTTGTATATATGAGGTATATATGTGTGGTGCATGTGCATGTGNGTATATGCATGNGCATGTGTGTGTGTGTTATATGCATTCGTGCATGTGTCTGATATATGCCCATATGGTGGGAGGGTACTCTCACTCATGCACATACAGAGACCACAGAAGAACATTGGTGTCCTACTCCATCACACTTCTTATTCCCTTGAGACAGCATCTGTCTGAAGTATAAATCTAATTAATCTTATCAATAAAAACCTAGAGTCAGATATTGGGATAATAACCTGAAAGATCAGAGAAGCAGGGGATCAACCACCAGTGACTTCTTACCTCTCTGGACCCTCAGACTAAAAAGGTCAAGATCCTGTCTCTGCCCCACCTTATCATTTCCTGTCTCCACCTCCCCAGTGCTGAGATTAAAGGCATGAGCCACCACCGCCCAGCTTCTATGGTTAATTAGTGGCTAGCTTCACCCTTTAATCTCTAATCTCCAGGCAAGCTTTATTTGTCAGAACACAAAAAAATATCACACATCTGTCTTAGAGTTTCTATTGCTGTGAAGAGACACCATGACCTCTTATAAAGGAAAACATTAATTGAGGTTGGCCTACAGCTCAGAGGTTTATTCCATTATCATCATGGTAGGATTGTGGCATGCAAGCAGACATGGTGCTGGAGAAGGAGCAGAGAATTCTACATCTTGATCTGGAAACAGGAAGTGAACTGAGACACTGGACATAGCTTGAGCAAAGGAGACTTCAAAGCCCACCTCCACAGTGACACACATCCTCCAACAAGTCCATATCTACTCCAACAAAGCCACACCCCTTTGAGTTTATAGGGGCCAATTACATTCAAACTACCACAGCATCTTTCATCCAACCTGGAGTTAGGCTGGTGGCCATCAAACACAGTGATGTCTCACACAGTGCCAGGGTCCCAGGTCTGCACAGCCACACCTGGCTTTTTATGTAGATGCTGGCACTCCGAACTCAGGTCCCTATGCTCGAACAGGAAGATCTCTTACATACTGAGTTCTTTCCCCAGCATCCACACATCTTGTTTATTTATAAACAAGACACTTTGTTTTTATTTATAAACACACACTTTGTTTTTTAGATTTATTTATCTTATCATTTTATGTGTATGAGTGTTTTGCCTGCATGTATGTATGTGTCCAGTGCCCATGGAAGTCAGAAGAAGGCATCAGATCCCCTTGGGCTGGAGTTACAGACTTTTGAGCTGCCATGTGTGTGCTAGGAGTACAACTCTGACTGCAAGAGCTCTTGAACAGTTAGCCTTTGGCTCTACTATGCTGATTAAGAAAAAAAGCCAATTTTTGATTTGGTTGTTTAAAGGCATCCTGTCTTACCGTAAAATTCCTCTAGGGGTTTTAGGAATGGCATCTTATAAGCATGCACATCCAAGTCCAGCATCCATTATGCAAATCCTCTCCTCACTGTCAAGGAGATTGTCTTACACAGGCTGTCCTGAAGAAGGATTTGAATGAAAATTGTTGGGATGGCCAAGCAGTTGATACAGAAGTCATCTTTGTGTATAACTGGGCCGCTCTAGATTCAGGAACCAAACACAAAGCAGGAGCCAGAGTGATTGCAAGTGTGAAGCAGGAGGGTTGGTGGGTGTCTGCACCAGTCAATCCTTCCTGGAGGGAGCTTTCAGAGTCTTTCCAGTCCTACATCCTCCAGCACAGTGGTTCTCAAACTTCCTAACACTGCCACCCTTTAATACAGTTCCTCATGTTGTGGTGACTCCTAACCATTACATTATTTTGTTGCTACTTCATAACTGTAATTCTGCTACTGTTATGAATCATAATGTAAATATCTGATATGCAGGCTATCTGATATGTAACCCCAAGGGGTCGCAACANATGGGTTGAGAACCACTGTTCCAGTCTGTTGTGTGAGGGCCAAAAAAGAAGAAGAAAAACCCTGGGGAAAAGAAATATAGATGCTAGCAGCTGGAAACTGGGCCTGTGTGCTGGGAGTGGGGAGGAGGAAAAGCCCTGCCACCCACACTCACATCTACTACCCCTGACATGAGATATTAAAAAATAATCCCCACTTACTGAGTTCTGGTTGTGTGCATGACACTTTTCTGTTTATTATTCCCTTTACCAGGTTATAACAAACCTCTGAGAAAGCTATTATTTTTAGGATTGTACAACAAAAATGTGAGGGTGGTAACTTCTTCCAGGTCACGTACTAGTAATACAGAACAAGATCCATCTGTTTCCCAAGCATCCCTCTGGACCTTAACCCCACACCGGAAGAGCTCTCTTTCCCCCTCAATAAATATACAGACCACCCATCCCATGCACAGTGGCCAGTGGTGCTCACAGAAGACCAGCATGTCTGTCCTTCCTGGCTCCTGGGCACTGCACTCCTTGCCTTCGCCGTTTCTTTTGGGTTGGCATTGAAAGCTGTGCCAATTATTCAACAGTCAGTTGGCCAAATACAGGACAACTTTGTGCTTCGTAGCGGAGCTCTGAGTGCCTTTGACTGAACTTCCAAATGAACAGTGCATGTGGCCAGGGCTCAGTGAGAAAGGAGGCTTAATGAATCTCCNCAGAGTCTGACGAAGGCAGGCCTGAACCACCCGGGCTTGAATACAATTAGAGGAGGGTTGCCCTAGTGCATTGGGCCACAAAGTATCTGCTATCTGAAGTCGGGAAGGAATTTCCTGAAATAGCTGAGTATTGCACAATGAAGCTCAGCATAAGAATTGTCTAGGCCCTCCTGCATAGTTCCTATGGACCAGTGAGGGCGTTGTGTCAGACTCAGATTATTTTCACAGAAAAACCACCTACCTTAAATAATTTCCATGTACTAACTGGTGATAAAGGGCTTTGTTTTGTGGAACCACTGAATATACTGGTGGAATTCAGAGCAACCAAGTGCCCATCCTGAAACCGAAGACAATCCCAGTAATCTCCTATATTTATACACAAATCTGTCACAGACTTTAGTTTGTTTGNTTGGTTTCGGTTTTTCATAGGNTTAGGTGTGAAGGCTAAAGGACAACTAGGGAGAGTTAGTGCTTTCCTTCCAGATTACAGTCCATAATCAGAGGGAAACCAAGGCAGAAATTTCAAACAACTAGTCACATCACATTGACAGTAGAGAGCAGAAAGCAATGCATGCATGCATACTCACTTGCTTATTTGCTCTGTTCAGCTCCATTTCTCCACTCTTAAACACTTCAGGACCCTGCCTAGAGAAGGGTGCCACCCACTGTGGGCTGGGGCTTCTCACGTCAATTAAGACAATCCCCTACATACATACTCACAGGTTAATCCGATGTAGACTCTCCCTCGTGGAGGCTTTCTTCCCAGGTAATTCTAGGTTGTGTCAAATTGACAGTTAAAGCTACCCTCACACTGTGTGTCTAATTCAATAGCTCACTTTCTCAGGCTGAGAACTAGGTGTGGATGCAAAAATCATCCTAGCCTGTGAGATGTAAGCAGAAATCTACTGGGGCTGCTGTTTTCATCCTGGATCACCCACCAACAGGTTTAGGACATGATAAATAGAAATCCTTTATTTTGGCCACTGCTGTCATGGTTCTGCCAATGTGTCCAAAATCTTACCTCTTGCAGATCATGTCAACAAAGGAAGAGGTTCAAGAGTCTAATGATGAATGCTCCTCAATTTACAATGAACTAGGCATTGATGAATGCATGGGCCTGCATATATCCTTGCATGTGGTGGACAGCTGAATATGGATTTTGAAGCTCAGGGCAGAGAGAATAGAGAACAAACACATTTCTGTTATTTTAAGATATCTACTATGTGACACTTTGTCATGTTAGCCCTGGAAAAAGAACACATAGAAATATGGAGATCAACTGAAGAATTGCCTCCCTCAGATTGATTTTTGAGCATGTTTGTGGGACATTTTCTTGATNGCTAATTGATGTAGGAGGGCCCAGCTCACTGTGGGTGGTGATATNACGAGGCAGGTGAGCCTGGGTAGTGTAAGAAATCAGGCTGAGCCTTAGCTAGTGAGAAGCCAGTAAGCAGCATTTCTCCATGGCTTCTGTGCAAGGTTCTTGCTAAGGTTCCTGCCTGAACANTTCTCGGTGATGGACTAATACCTGCAGGTGTAAGCAAAAGTAAACCTTTTCTTTCCCAAGTTGCTTTTTGCCAAGATATTCTATCAAGGCAAAAAGTAGCTGACACAGCAGATAAGCACTCTACCAACTGAGCTACATCCCCAGTGCTATAGTTATTACTATATGATATTTGTCAAAGCAAGAAAAATCAGAACATTCGATTCTTTGAATATTATTTTAGTGAGCATAACTTTGTGTTGTTGGTTTAGAGGCTGGGCAGTAGTGGTGCATGCCTTTAATCCCAGCACTTGGGAGGCAGAGGCAGGTGGATCTCTGTGAGTTCAAGGCTAGCCTGGTCTACAAAATGAGTTCCAGGACAGCCAGAGCTGTTTCACAGAGAAATTCTTGT
>LZPO01087281.1:23019-37738 GCA_001675575.1 Neotoma lepida | reverse complement strand
GTAGCTGGAGTTACAGGTGGTTTTGAACTGACTGATGGTGGGTTCTGGAAACCAAATATGGGTTCCCTGGAAGAGCAGTATGTGCTCTTAACCACTGAGCTATCTCTCTAGCNTGGTTTTAAATTTTTATTGTTCATCNTGCAGAGTTTTAAATCATGGTAACCTGAGGAATCTAAAGAGAGCATCATTTCAAAATATTGAAAAGTTCATCACCAAAGTCATGCTCAAGACTATGTAGAGGCATTTTAAGTATCAAAGTTGACATAAAAAAATGAAAGAACTCAAAATGATTTTCTTTGGAAGCTTTATAGGAAAGTTTCACTTTTAATAAGCTTTTTAATACCTTAAAAAAGTAAGGTATTTTATTATGTAGCTCTGGCTGTTCTGGAACTCCCTATGTAGACCAGGCTGGCCTTGAACCCCCAGACATTTACCTGCACCCAGCTCACCACACCCAGCTCATCACACCCAGCTTTTAAAAGTAATTTCACAATATTAAAAGTGTAAGTATTATACTCATTCCCCCAAACACAGGTGCCTTCAAATCTGCTCAAGTCTACTGCAGTGTGCTATAACAGTATTATTGTTCATTCCATGAGTACTATAACTTAAAAGATTAGACAGGAAATGATTCAGTGGCTAAGAGCATGTGCTACTCTTGCAGAGAACCTGGGTTCAATTTCCACCACCCAGATGCTGGCTCATGACACCTCCAGTTCCAGGTGAGCCAACACTTTCTTCTGGCTTCTGCAGGCACCATGCATTCAGGGAAAACATCCCTACTCATAAAATAAAATAGTTTTTAAAAAATGTCTTAATTACTTTTCTATTGCCATGATAAGACNTCACGACCAAGGCAAGTCACNAAAAAAGGCATTTGATTTGGACTTATGGTTTCAGGGGTTAGAATCCNTGATAGCTGAGCAAGGATTTGGTAGCAGGAACAGCTGAGAGTTCACGTCTTGATTCGAAAGTAAGAGGCAGAGAGAGACAGAGTCTTTGGGAATGGCATGAATCTTTTGAAACCTGAAAGTCTGACCCCAGTGACACACTTCTTCCAACAATGCCACAACTCCTAATCCTTCTCAAAGAGTTCTATCAACTGGGACCAAGTATTAAAACATATATACCTATGGAGACNGTTCTCACTGAAACCACCACCACAAAAAACAAAAACAAACCATAGTCTTTTTAAAAAGCCAGANAGATTTAGGAACATTCAAAGAGAAAATATCAAGATATGAGGAGTGAGACAGGTAAACATGGGGGTGGGGCAGGTGGAGGATAGGATGTGTGATAGGAGGAGCTGTGGAGATGCTTGGCTGTGCAGTGAGAGTGAGTTGCTTAGTGATTTCAAATCAGGAATCTTAAACAGAAGTGTTCACTTGTGCAAGCAGATAAAGAATGGCAATTTGCAAGCTGCTTCTCCTTTGCATTCTCCAGCTCAATGGTTATCTATAACTGAGTATTGCTAAAGCAATCTCTCTGTCATATCCTCCATAGCTAAATGAATTCATCAGTGTAAAAAAAGAGGTTAAGGACATGGCTTTATGGATTTTTTTTTACTATGGCTCATATTTATAACACCAAGCACTGTGGTCAATAAATAATGTCACCTAGCTCACACAAGACCAACTGATGTGTCATAAGATGACTCCATTGATGGGTTGACTACTGCAATGCACACTTCCTGGCCCCCCATTTTGGATATATAAGCATTATTGCAGTTGCTTTGAGCTGTTGTGGTTGCAATCCTCTGGAATGCATTAGTTTTCTGGTTTCTACTGAAGGCTGATACAGGGAAGGCATGATGGTACCACAGAGCTTGAGCCAGCTAGGGTCCACAGATAGGGTCTGGGTCCCTGGGACAGGAGACCCCTGACTTTCTCCCCTGGCCCTGAGGAATGCCCTTTCTCTGCTCCTTTGATTTGGTTAACAATCCTCCATTCCTCCTCCTTGGTATGTCTCTCACTCCATGACAGAACAGGAGACGGGGCTTGGGTACATTGTCCCCTGCTCCTGTGGCACCATCTGTACTCCTCAGCTTCTGCGCTCCTCTTATGCTGTGGTGTTATGTTCACACCTAACTAGATCTTGCTTTGATCTAGGGAGGAGGAAGGAGAAGAAAGAGAGGAAGAGGGGAAAGTGGGGAGGATGGCTTTAAAGAAACAAAACTTTCATTATGAAATAGATCAACAAAAACATTATAATCAATTTATGCTTTTTATTTACTATTTATTTCTTTACTTATTGGGGTTTTATTTAATTGATTGATATGGTCTTGCTGTGTAGCTCAGGCAGGCTGTTCTGCCCTTCTGGGATTCCAGGTGTGTACCACCTGCCAGCTCACATTTTAAAACAAACTGATTTGAGATCAGGAGTGATGAGACATGTCTGTAACCCCAATGCTCAGGACACCAAGACAGGAAGATTGGAATAAGATTGCAGCCAACCTGGGCTATGTACGGTAGCAAGTTCCAAGCCAGCCTGGGCTATAGAGTGAGACTCCATATCAAAACACCAAATAGATATGGCTAAGTAAATAAATTGAGTTGCTTTTGACATCCCTCAAAGCATTTCCAGGATTAACAGCTTTCTCCAATGAGTTTTGTTTCTTCTGCTTTTCTTTATAACTCTTATGCAATGGAATTTATACATGCCTTCATGGGAGATATGATAGCCAATCTTGGTTAACTACATCTGGAATCAACTAAAACCCAAACTGCTGGGCACTCCTATTAGTGATTTTCTTAATTAGATTATTGAAGCAGAAAGATCCACTCTGAATCTGGACCACACCTTCTGATGGCAGCCCATAAGGACGTAGAAGAAGGAATCTTGTTTTTTGCCTGTTTACCCTTGCTCTTGTTGGCAAGTTCATCTATCCTGTTACTGGGGCCAATATTAAATCCAGCATCTGCAGGATACCAAGGTAGACTGAAAACCAGCAGCTCCCCAGGAATCCTCCAGAACTTCAGTGCCAGATTGGGATTGCTGAGACATCCAGTCTTGTGGACCGAACGACTACCAGATTCTCATGTGAGACAGCCATAGTTGGACTACACAGAGTACACCTTACAAACCCATCTAATAAATCTCATATATGAATATATATATTCAGGTTCTATTCATTCTATCCACTCTGCTCCTTCAGGGAGACTTGCTCCTGACACAGACTTTTCACTTGTGATCATGTTCCCGAGGTTTGTCCTCTGCTCTCAAAGGGAGCTTGCTTCTTTCTCTGTAGCTTGCTTCTTTCCAGCTCTTATTAGGATTCCATCATGTGTCCCTACAGTTTATTTTTTACCTAGATGGACATTCAGATTCTGTCGTGTTTGTCCTGTTACAGTTGTTTTTACAGTCTTGCTCCTATTGTGGAGGCCAGGATTCTCAATTTTGATAATCTGCTGAGTAAGAAAAAAATGGTTTTTCTTATTGTTTTTAAGAAAGATAACTTTTCCATTCCCCCCAATTCCCAGCCCCTAATAGAGGACTGTGCACACAGCAGAAGCTTACCAATCAGATTAGAAAACAAAGGACATTTCGTTATTTATGAATATATCTGTCATGTTATCTCCTACTATAGGTGTGTTGTTGCTCACTCGTCAAATAAAAGATTAGTAGGCCTGTGAGACAGCTCAGCAGGTAAAGCAGCTTGCTGCCAAGCCTGATGACCAGAGTTAGAGGTTAGAGTTTGACATGGTAGGAGATAGCTGACCCCAGCTTATTGTTCTTTTATCTCTACATGTGTATGCCCTCACACACACTAAATAAATAAATAGGTAAGTTTTGAAACCTAACAGTCTGTAGGAGCATTTTACCTTCATACTGNTGTTTTATAATGAAAAACCTCAAACATACACTGAAGACGTGATAGTTTTACCACCAGCAACTATGTATGCCCACACCTACTTACTACCATGAGCATTTCTCTATATAATTGCTTTAGAGAAATTATTTTTTTTAAATACTTATGCCCACATCTGAAGTTATGATTATACAGTCCTGGGATGGGGAGGGTGATAGTGAATAACTGATCTTTGTCTTTGTTTATCTTTTTTTTTTTTTTTTTTTTTTTGGTTAACTTCTCAGATGAGTTTGATGAGCAACCGGCTTTGGAAGCCACTTGGTACTTGATTAAAGAATTTACTGAAATCAATAAAGAAGATAGATTCATTATGAGACTAGCAGTGTTCATCTTTTGGGGTTAAAAAAAATGTGCTGGATGCCTAAAGGCATTTTCTTAGATAACCAGCATTCCTAGGAAATGTGTTAGCTTTTCGAAAGTGTGGATGGTTTTCTGAGAGGTGGTGGGACAGGTCTTCAGCATTGGACACCAAGAAGAGCTCAACTGTAGTCTGCTGCAACTCTTCCCTCCAAATGACCTTGTTCTTCAGACCCATTTCTAGGTTCTGCAATCGGCTGAATTCTTTCTCTCGGTCATTAATTCAAAATGTGTTTTTAAAGATGGGTGAAAGAATTAAAAGGAAGGGCGAAGTGGGTACCTTTCGGCAGGCCCTGCCCAGGTATGCCACTAAGCAAACACTCCACACACAACAGAGTTAGTGCAAGAGGTTTATTGGGGGAGAGGGGCAGTGAAAGAGTGAAAGGCCATGTAGGGGACATGGGGACTTGAGAGAGGCAAGCGGACAGACAGGGAGATAGGGGAGAAACAAGAGGAAGAAAAGAGGCAAGAGAGGAACGAAGAGGCAAGAGAGCGAGCTGTGCCTGGCGGGCACTTTTAAGGGGTACACACGTCGCATAGCTGATGGTAGGAAGGCACTTGGTGACTGGTGATGATATAACTGCTTTGGCAGCAGAGGCAAACTGCTGCAGCAGGAGGAACTAACAATGGGGACTTTGGACAGGTTAAGTCGAGGTGAAGCCACTAGTGTGGCCCTGATCTGATATCCTTTTAAGAAGAGCATACACACACACACACACACACAGAGAGAGAGAGAGAGAGAGAGAGAGAGAGAGAGAGAGAGAGAGAGAGAGAGAGAGAGAGAGAGGAAACACCACTAGAGGACAAAGACAAGTCACCATGCTCAGCCCTTCTTTTTCTTTTTGAGACAGGCTCTTATACATCTTGGGCTTTCCTTGAACTCTATGTATTAGAGGATGAACTTCAACTACTACTGATCTCTTGCCTCTGGGCCTCCTGCTGGGATTACAGGCATATACCACTAGGCTCAGTTGATGCTGTACTGTATGTAGATCAGAGTCAGGCTTTGTGCAAGCCAAGCAAGGGTCCACCCTCCACTGAGCCACATCCCCAGCCCCACCGGTTTCTTCTTGCCGTGAAATTACCATGGGATTCTTTTGCACACTGCAAACACCTCTGTGGGCCTTTCTCCTCTTCAGTAGTGAGACCCCATGGAGCCTTAGGTTTATGACACCCCAGGATTTCCTCCTTTCCCTCCTTTCCAAGCTGTTTGTTTTGGTTTTTCTATTCTTACCATTGCCTTGTCAGTTGGCAATCTTGTTTTCCTTCTTTTTGGTCTTGCTGTTTAAACAATTTCCTTGACTCTTTCAAGGCATCTTCTGGTAATTCAGTTGTTCATTTCCTCTAAATCAGTGTTTTAACAAACACATTCACCCTTAAGCATTTCTTATCTACCACTCTGGTCCTCAAAGTCTTCATTCTATCAGTTGGCTTAGCTGCTTGTGATTATCTTTTTACAGGGAAGAGGCCAGTATGGGGGTCATGGGCAGTCACTGTAGAGTTGGAATCCCTGCATCAAGCAAGAGTGCTTTCAGGAAAGCTTGAGAACCTGCCTGATGCCAGGTTCAATCGATGGCCACACCCAAAGTGTGGTCAGTATGGTACAGCCACCAGCTCTGGGCAAGAGTGGCATCCACCCTGATGTGGAAAGCCTCCCAACTGTGGGCCAATGTCTCTTTAGGAACCTGCTATTCACTTGAAGGCTTTCCAGGTGCTAGACTCCTTACAGGGAGAAAGGAATAGACGTGCTTAGGCCGAAAGAGAATGTGCATGTGTACATGAATGTGTACAGGGCAGCAACATCTCAAGTAGCCAAAACAAGTAGCCAAAATATTCAACATATTGCTGAGCCACAGACTTGATCATACCTCTGTGTGGTCTGTTTCCAGACCTGCTTCAAAAGTCTTTCTTCTCTGATGCCTTTAGTCTCCATCTGGCCTTGCCCTGAAATCTCCACTTTGGGAATTATTCATCTGGGTATGTCCTAAAACACCAAGTTAACCCATGTTACCTAATAGCTCATCAGCCATTAACACCTCCATGCCAATTGTTTATCAGTCCAGACAAGCCAAAGTTAAGCTGTGTTGTCTGGTAGCTTTGTCAGTCATTAACACCTCCCTGCCAAATGGGTTGTCAGACTGTGTGGCTCTGAAGCTGGTTTTCTGGAAGGGATGGGGCATAAGCAATGTTAGAAAACTGAAGTAGTCATTTGATGAGAAATGTCCCTTTGCTGGAGTCCCCTAAATGCCAAAAAGTAACACATTAGGGAGCTGCAGCCAACAGTACCCTCCCCTGGAATGCTCTTCAACAAGAAGGTTAAGTACTTTGAAGATCCAGTGGGTAGAGGAGAGGTACAGCCTTGGGAAATTTTGCAAAGATTGATTCCAAAGGAAAGAAGAGGTCAGGTTGCCCTAGGAGAGGGTGTTTGTGTTCCTTCCCTAGTTTTTCACTTCCAGCACTAAAGGCTTGCTTCTTCCTGTCTCATTATGCTGTCCTTGCCCAATTTCAAGTATTTGTCCTGAAAACAGTTTTTCCCAATTTTAAGGTCAGGAACTAAAATATGAACAGGTTTTTTCAGTTATATGGGTGATGGCTTTGTTTTCACTAAGGCCAAATGCTATGTGGCTGTGTCTCCCCTTCCATACTCCCAATGGAGATGATTTGCTGGAAGGTCAGAGAGCGCGTCCCTCATTGCCTCTTCATAGGCCTCTTCCAAGCTCTGTGAATTCTGTATTTGCAAATTGAGTGCCAAAGAAACATCCAGCATCACACAAACTGCTCACATCTAAAGCCCTCCAAATGAGTGTTCATTCCTATCAGCCTTGATCAAATTCAAAAGGAGCAAGTAGTCACATGTGCTACAAACGAGATCTTCCTTTTAATGAGAAAATGCCAACTTCATAAGGTCTCTGGGAATTCTCTCACTGAACAGCTCTTTCTAGAGGGCTCTAAACATCCTTTGCATAGCTCTTTCTCTTTTTTTTACCTCCTTTCTCTTTCATAGTCTAGATCTTTCTTTTCTCTTCCCCTCCCCTTCTTTCTTCTCTCTCCCTCTCATCCTTCCTTCCTCTATCCCCTTCCTTTTCTTCTCTTACTCTCTTCCTCCTTTCTTTTCCTTTTCCTTTCTCCCTCCCTCTATCTCTTCCCTCCCTTTCCTTTCTCCTTTTTCTTCTTCTGTCTCCCTGTTTCCTTCCCTCCTTTTCTCACTTTCTTTCACTCTTTCTTTTCTTCAGTTATGACTCAGAATCCAGCGTTTGGTGAATCCTCATTTTACTTCATTTTGACTAAAGTCAGTTGGCATGAAACCTATTCCTAGCCCAGTCTAATTCACATGTTTGTCCAGCATTCTGATGCTTAATTACTTAAAGCTCTTCAAGTGCAAACATTCTGGGAACTCAAATGACCTTATTAAAGAACATCATCTCATGGGGAGGGATAAATGGTAACTCCCAGGATTATTATTATTTAATAACTCGTGGGCTTGGGCATGTCCCCACACACACACACGTAATCACAGTCAGCTAGAATGAAGAGCTCGCAGGCCGACTTTGGGGGCTGGGGTGTGGCTTGGTGGTGGAAGTTTGCCTACCTAGCATGCACAAGGTTGGTCAGGCGGCTCTGCTGGAAGATCAGCCAGTGAATCCTTGATAGCCTTCACCTTGACCCCCTTGCCTTCGCATCTATAATTCATCTTTATAATGTAGTCCATTTAAAACGTCATCTCCCAGCTATATATGAAACAGGGTGTACCCTGAAGTTTAACAGATACATGCAACTCTTTCCTGAACAGGCCTTTGAAATTCAAGGGGAGAGGCCCCGCAGGACCCACCAGCACCTCCACCCCAAACCAATCACCCGAGGTTACCTGGTACGGGAAGGCAGCGTGGGTGGGATCATTTGGGTGGTATCCCCCAAAAACCACAGTAATTGGAGGAGAAAGGAAGCAAATATCAATTAGGATCCCTCAGCCCTTTCCCAGCTTGGATTCCAAGGAGCCCCACCTTGGTGTCTTCAGAAGTAATGGCTTCCAGGGTCAGCCAACAAAAAACAAAATAACCAAACACCCTTCCGCCCCCAACCCAGCACCCACATAGGTCTCCTTTCCCAGGAAACCTCTGTGATATGCCCACGACCCTGCTGTGTGCCTGGGGATTGTCAACTGGAACGCTGACAGCTTCTCAGCGCTCTGTGGGAACGCGAGCCGGGCGGGGGCAAGGTGCTGTCATACACACACACACACACACACACACACACACACACACACACACGCTGCAGGCTGCGGGCATGCTAAAATGCACTTCCTCGCTAGCCCCCCCACCTACATCCTCCCCAACTCAGGGTTCTGGAACCGTGGCCAAAAGGAACGCAGCCACTCTGGGAGGGGGGCGCCGGCTGGCGGCGAAGAGGGCCGAGGACCCCCCGCACTGAGGCCGCAGGGGGCGTGCAGGGGGCGGCCAGGGCTCGCCAGGGCTCGCCGGCCGGGCGCCTCCCAGGACGGCGGGGAGGGCAGCCTGTTTACCCAGGAGGGCTGCACTGATAGCACGTTTCTCCAGTTTACTTTGCCTTCCTTGGGTTTATTGTAAAGGGGTAAAGTTTTCGGATCCGTCACGTGACCCTGACAGGTCCTGCCTATGGCGCGGCAGACCACCCACGCCGAGGGCCATGGACCTGCTTAATAGAAACAGGCTTGTAATTGTGAGTCCGCGCCGCACTCCGCCGAAAGCCTGCGGCGGCCCCGCGCGCCGGGGTTTTTACACTTTCCGTTCCTTTTGTAAAGACGGAGGAGGAGGAGAAGACGAAGACCGGGGAAAGAGACGGCGACAGGGCAGACAAAGAGACCTGCGGCGACAGGGCCCGGGGGAGACGAAGGGAGACAGGGAGAAGACAGAGCCACGCAGCACCAGCCAAGGGGGGGCCCGGGAAATTAATAAAAGGAATTGATGTGAACCTCACGGCCAGCGTCTGCGCCATCGGCAGCTGCGCTCTGTCCAGGGACTGAGGCCGGCTATGGTGAGTGCGCCGTGCCCCCGGGGACGCCCGGCGCCTAGCCCCTACCCCTGGGTAGGCAAGGAGGGCGGGCGGCCGGGAGGCTGCAGCTCTAGGGTGCAGGATCCGGGTCCGCGTCCTCACGCTCTCCTGCAGCTCGCACGCCGGGACCCCTGCTCCCAGGCCGACCCGGCAGGGAGGAGAACTGGCTGTGGCGCGCTGGGGGAACGACTCCGGGGGGAGTTCCCACGGAGGGGGTCGCCTGGGATCCTATTTGCACGCTTGAAAGGGTCGCCACCTTGGCTTCCGTTCCTCGAGCCGGGTGGTGACTACTGCCTGGCCAGCGCAGGCAGCGCGGCTGATGGAAGAGTTGGTGGCGAGAGTGACAGCGCTGGGGGGAGGGCAGGGGGCTGCTCAAGGGAGCACGCGCGCCGCAGACGCTTTTCTGGGAACAGGGGACGCCAACTGGAGGTGACCCGTGCACCCACACGTAGGGCTGGCGGCAGCGCGCGCAGACACCTGGCCGAACGCGACACCTAGAGCGGAGAGAAGCGCCTTGTCAAAGCCGCGGGCTCCTCCCTGCTGTGGTTGGTGGGGAGAAAAGAGGCCAAGGGCCCTATTAGTTCACCGCTGGGCATGGGTAGAGGAGAGGGGTGTGTGCTGACTCCTATGCCTACGGAATCAGGCACTCTGGTGCCTGTCACCCATTAAAGAGGTGGGCGGGTGGCGCAGTGCCCAGAACGCTGTGTGGGGCCTCAGGGGAGCCTCGAAGTAGGTTTTACTGACCTAGACCCTCATGGAATGAGTCTGTCCCAACGCAGGGACCCCCGCCCCATTCCCAAAGACTGCTTTCTGTGACACGTGGTATGTCTTCATGTATTTAAGTCCATGTTTAAAAACTAGTGTATTTCTGATGTCAGTGTCTTCTCATAAGAACCACCATGAGGAGTCTTGTTCATGAACGACACTAGAGACCGGTGTTGTGTTGGACCCTGGTGAGACCATCATCTCCCCTTTTTATCCTCCCTCCCTCCCTAGGAACTAGGTAGAAATAATGAAGACCCTCACTGGGTGCCTCTAAATAGTTAATAATTGGACCACCGAGTTCTTGAACCACAATAGTCATTTTTCATCGTTCTGTGTGTGTTCGGATTGTTTTTTCTTCTTCTTGGCTCGGGTTCTTCAACATGCAATTAGTTGCCTCCACAAAGCAAGACAATGCTTTTTGGTGTCATCCTTTGTTGCTATATCTTATTATTTCTGGGTGGTTCGTCCAGGATACATTGTTGCCTCAGGTGCATTGTGCCCTGTGTTGTAAAACAAGGGCCTTTCAATTGTGAATGTGTGTGTTCCAGTTGTCACCCAGCGTCCTTCCACCAGGCAATAAAATGCCTTTGAATCCGTGATCTTTTTAAATTAAAATGTTGAACCAAGGTGACACCAATAGGCCCTGCCATCTAAATATACCAATTAGCTTTATTTTAAACTCATTGTGAGAAGTGTATCTAATTTCTAGTTATATATTTTTGTCATAATCTGACAAGCCATTTGAACAGGAGTTAGCACCATTTTGGAACTGTTTTGTGAAAAGAGGCTTTTAACAGATTGCTTTCAATTGTCTATAGATAAGAAATTTGTAAGATAAATATGGATTAAAATGCCTACCTTCCCCCTGTTTTCTCCCCCGCCACATACACACACCTTTTATTTTCTGCAGCCTCTGCCACAGTGTATAATGCCCCATTGAGACATGTAGGCGTGATGTGTAAACCGGATTAGGAGTATGAAAGAAAGACACACAATAAGCTGGAATTGTTTTACTTCCCTTTCATTTCTCATGCCTATATCTCTAATAAATTTGCTCCAGCAGTGGGTCAAAGGGATCATGTTGCTCAGCTTCTTTTTCACGCAGGACCCAAAGGCAGGGAACATTGAAATGCACAGTGTGCTTTCTGCCAGAGTCAGAGCAGGGTACAGATATATTAGGCAGGGAGGTAGAGAGATGATGGGAGAGGGATGGAGGGGGAAAAATGCTTGGAGTTTGAGTATTTCATGAACACATCTCTATCCATTAGAGTGGAAAAATGTAGCAGATGAGATTTAAAGAAGAAGGAGAGGAATCAATATAGGGGTCCATGCTGGGTTTCCTGTCAAGTTCACTGAAGGCTCTGTAGTTGGTGACATTCTTAGCAAAAGAAATTAGTAGCTTTTGGTACTGTATAAAGCTAATTCTCCAAGTAGTTAAACCTGCAGTGATTGACTCTGACATTTCTGGGACCTTCTCAGGATACCTCCTCTTGGTTACCCTCCCCACCCCCAGCTCACTGTAAGTTCCTGGGTCTGTGCTGTGGACCTTTCATTTACTCCTTTGTGGAGTTGGGAGCAGCTTCCCATTAAAGGAGATCAGAGGTAATTAGCAGCATTATTTTGACAAGTTGGCTAGAGCAGTTCCCCTTCCTCCAGCTTGGGGGGTTGTGGAGGGGAGTTAGTAAGGGCAGGAAGCTGGAGGTAGAGAGAAGTGAGGGGAGTCAAGCCCAATGGTTTTACACTTCTGTGGCTTCTGGATCTTTGCTTCCCTCCTCCCTGAAACCGTTTAGGCTCATTTTCTGACATCCCCCTGTACAGTTGTTATAAATACACAGACTGCCATTGAGCAAATTAAGACATTCGTGGAGAGCCAAGAAAATGGGGTAAGATGGTGGCAGATTGGCTTAAGACTTCTTATTCAAAATGCCTTTGAACTACCCAGGCCCTAGCCTAACACCATGTCCTGTATCCTATACTACCCATCCATCCATAAACAACACATCCTCCTCCCTCTTTCTCTCCTATCCTGTAACATCCATACATAGACTATCACACCCCCTTCCTCACTGCATCCCATCCTTGCAACAATATTGTAGGATTTTAGTATCAGATTTTCAAATTCCTTGAATTTCTGGAAGACTATTAAACTTGATGGTGAAAATTATGACTAAGCCTAAGGTCAAATGGCTGGAACATCTTTCTGTGCCCCTTTATTTGTTTATATGGATCTTAAAGATTCACTTAGTTTCATCTGAGAAGCCAGTGAAAAGTTAAACCCCAACAAGTCTGGCACCCATAACTTTCCACCATTGGAACATTCCAACACAAAGGACAGATGTTTTATCTCAAGTGTCATCTTAGCACTTGGACAATCTGATGTCATTTTTGAGATGTGTGTGGCATGGCTATGGATATCTGAAGCACTGGAACAGAGAGGGGAGGAGACAGTGAGGGAATCAAGAGCTTTGAAGGAATCTATTATGGAATCTACAGTCCTGGATCGTGATGGAGAGAAAAGAATGACAATTGATGTTTTCAGTTGAACTTGAGTTTGAAAAGGGGACAGTCACTCAAATCTGGCCTCACAGAGGTTGGCAACTCCTGCTGGTCAAGGCCCTAAGCTCTCGGTTATTTGGGGAATCACCAGGCAAAAGACCCTTAAAGGGACTGTACTGCCAGTAGACACCTTAGCAGGCCTGGCTCCTCCACTCTGCCTCTCTCAGGTCTGTGGAATCTTTGCGGTTAGCTGGAAGTTAACAAACCCGGTGTGGCTCAGCAGTCCCCTGCACAGGGCATGCATATTAAAGCCGACAATGCTTACAAATGTAAATAAGGGTAGATTGATTAGGAACAACATTATAGCTGGGAATGTCACACTCACATGCATCAGCAATGAGGCAAATTGGGGGCAGCCTCGGCCCTGACCACCCAAGTCGACAGCCTTTTTAGACTGGCTCCTCTTCCCTTTCTTAAAACGTTACAGAAACAAGGCCAATTAGATCCCCAAAGTAATTCATCTCTACGAAAAAAGCAGACCACAGGGGAAGCGGCGGGTGGGGGCTGGGGAGATTAAGATAGCGCTTGTTAGAGAGCCTGGGGATTGTGTCCTGAAACCTATGGGTAGAGTTTACAGGTCAGGACCATTGTCTGGGATGCTGAAAAGTTAACCTATCAAACAGCGGGCGAGAGGTTGTAGAGCATTGCAAACCTCAGGGTTCCATGTTCAAAACGTTTAAGAATTAAATCAAACCGAGGGAAAAGCGTCCGAGTGGAAGAGGCTTTGCATAGCTAGAATCCCAGAATCCAAACAGCTATACTGCCACCAAAGAAGTAAAAACCTGGGGGTGGGGGGGGGCAGCAAATGCTTAAGAATTTGAAAGACAACTTTCACAGGGTTATGTGGTTACCTGCCTGCCATACATATAGCCAGCTTCAAATTTAAAATCAGGCTGACCTTTGAACTCGGGGTGTCACCCTCAAGTTTCGAAAACAATCCAATTTCCAAGAGCACGAAATGTGAAAGCTAAAATAGTAGTCCATCCTTTTCTGCTTTATGCTGATAACCAAACTATCAGAGAGAAGGATTTTACTCCAAGGTTTAACAGCTCTGCTTCTAGCACTTTGCTCGCTGTTAAGGTAGTGTCCTTCCCCTCTGCATGCCTTCCTTTCAGTTCAGGATTTTTCAGCTGCACTTCCGAAAGTCAGTCGTTGGAAAATCACGTGTTCCCTGATGTTAGGAATTTTGAATTTCCGCGCTGGCCCGGCACCCAGGTCCTCTTGCTTATCTTGTGAGCACCCCAAACGCATCTACTCGGTCACTGTTCTCTCAGATTCACCACACCGCTTCAGGAACCGCACAGGTTTTGTGGGTTTGGGATTCAGGATGGCAAAGCGTCCTAGGGAAGCCCGGAAGGAGATAAGGCTAGAGGGGGGGCAGGCTAGGCAGCAACGAAGACTGCAACGCGATGGGAGGGGAAGCCCCCCCCCCTTCCCGGAGCCGCGTGCACTGCCCCTGCCTAGCTGCAGCCTGCGCCACTGAATGGAAGGGCCAAAGCGCAGCCATTGGCCGTCAGCGGGGAGGCCGTGCGCNCATTGGGCAGCGCGAGGGGGCCGGGCCGCCTTCAGGAATGTACTACGGCGTGTCCGGCACGTCTGTTCGCGCCGGCCAGGCGCGCACACCGTTCGGGGTCCGGGAAGGCGGTGCGTAGGGCGCTGAGGGCTCAGGGTGCGCACGCCCACCGCGCCGACCCGGTTACCTGCTGCGCCCGCGCCCCGCGCAGGCCCCAGACCGGAGCGCGCGTGCGCGTGCGCGCGGATGGGCCTCTTGGTCTGAGTCACGTGGCGGAGCGGGCCCCGCCTTCTCTCCTGCTCCTCCCCTTTCCCTCCATCTGGGTTTCTTTCTTTCCTTTTCTTTCTTATTTTTTTTTTCAATGAACACACACCGTGTGCATCTTAAAGCCACACCGCCCCATTTCACGGCTTCAGTTGGCTTCTCACTACTCCGGTTCCCTCTACAGTTCAAGTGGGAAAAGAAAAATAATAAGATGTAGCAGAATCCAGTGTTTCTGTGTCTACTGCAGAGAGGAACTTAACTTGAAAACTTAATGGAGAATGGAATGTGCTTTCTTAAGTGTTTTTTTTTTTCTTAAAGAGCGTAGTTGTGTAGACAGTTTAATTTGTCGCTGGCTCCAGGACACCCCC
>LZPO01087281.1:0-18372 GCA_001675575.1 Neotoma lepida | reverse complement strand
GGAGCTCCCCCTGGGGTTTGTGTGCGGGTCTTTTATCCACGTTTCTGGATTGGGGGGTTGGGGACCCGCTTTAGAAAAGGACTTGTAAATTGAAAATAGGTTCGCCGTTTCCCCCCACCACCATGGACGCTTTTATGCCCTTTGTGATTATAGGCTTTCTTTTTCTTTTTTTCTTTGTTGGTCGTTTCTCAGTTATCTTTTTGAAACGTATCAATCCCTTGTTTGAAAACATTTTAGCGTCTGGCAAACACTGCTTTGGGCATCAGAGTAGTTGGGCAGATAATTCAACCCCAAGTATCTGGTGCGTGTCTACTGTAAGCCACCCAGGACAGAATTTGGAAACGGAGTTAATTGAGTAATTCCTCGGGATGGTCTTGGAAACTAACCTTCCAGAATATTCACCTTTTGGTGTTTTGCAAACTAGTCGTGGAGTATTTAGTTGAAAAGTGACAATTAAAATAATAGTTGAAAAGTGACAATTAATAATCCAAATTGTTAAGAGCAGAACACATTCCTGCGTTAAGTAGCTTGGTTAATGAATACAAAAGTGTCTTTTGGATTGATTCCATTAGGTAATTTACCCCACTTTGCTTCCTTGTCATTGGTAGTTCAGAAGGAATAGTTTTATTGAGCACCCACTAGTCCCCTAGCAACAAATTTCCTGAGTTTCTATACTGTTCTAGGCACTGTGGTGGGAGACAGCTCCCAGTGTCCTGTACTTCAGACTTCTGGAACTCAATGCGTTTTCACTGAGTTTATTTAGGTTTACACTTGAACTGGTCCTTGAAAATTAAATTAGGAGAAAAAAGGCCTTAGTGGATGTCATGAGGTAGACAGGGGTACTAGAGAGACAGGAGGCAACAGGGTGTTGTAGTAGCAACAAGCCATCCCCTGCAAGATCCCTGGAAAGGAAAGTTAAGGTCCTAGGTGCAGGAACTGACCAGCAGGGCTGTAATGTAGAAATAGAGCTTTTTCCACACTGATGACCATACAACGATTTGGTTTTTAGTAGTTGGAGCAGTTGTTTCAAGAATGACATGAGATTTATGAAGAGGGACTCCAGGAAGATGTTCAGTAAGGTGGACACACCTGAGGCAGACACCCTGACCTGCTCTTGGCATCTTGAGGTCCCCCCACCACACACACACTAGTATAGGCGATAACCTGGGGCACCATCATGCTAGGCAAACCGTCCTCCACTAGAGCCACATCATATATGTATACAATGTTCCATATAACAGTTCCCACTCTTTTCAAGTGAGAACCTTTCAAATAATGACCATGAATGGTCATCTACATGTCCGTTCATGTTCACTTTGCCTACCATTGATTTAGGTCATTTAGTCTAATATTGCCTTGGCCTTGTTCATTCATTTATTCATTCTTGCCTTCTACAAGAAGCAAGTTTCATAAATTGGGTTTGGGGAACCCAGTGTCACAGTAAGTAGAGGTCTTGTTTATGGTATATGGAATTTAATGTTCTATTGTGAGCCTTTGTTTTTAGGAGTAAATTCCCAGTGTTTATGGGTGATGGTGGAGGTCAGTGAGTTACAATGAGCAGTCGGCCCAAATTTAGGTTCATCTTTGCTTCAGTCTGTTAGATAAATTCTTTATCACTGTCATCGAAGTCATCTGTTACATGATGCTTCCTTCAGGTTCTGGTTATGATTACAAGAGCCAAGGGCTTGCAGTGCACATAGACAAGATGAGAAGAGATCTCACATGTTCCCAGTTAAGCATCAGAAGAGAGGAAAGACAGATTGCAAGAGAAAAGGGAAGCTGGGGGACAGTTTAGAAAGGTAGCTGTTTCTTCTGTGATGAGTTGCCTTTGTGCTTGTGTATGTGTCTGCATACAAGCTTACTGTGTGTATTCTGCCTGCCAGAATATTTTTAATATGACCAGAAAATTAAGGAATCTTGACAACCATGTCTTTACCTTGACTTCATGGTTTATCATCCTGAAGAAATGTAGGTTATTAAGAAAGTCAATCCCTCCACCACAATGATGAAGCCATTTTTCCCTCCCTTCTCACAAGTACACCCCTTATCTATGCATGCATAAGTGATAATGTTTTGATTCTGTTATGATGTTGGTTTAATGATTGCCTTTCATTATATATGAGGTGCTAACATGAGTCTTAGGGTGTATTTTTTTGCATGTCACAGATGTCAACAAGAGCTTACTTGTGAATGGACCAAAAAGGTTTGATAAAGACCTTGGTGTCATTGGGCACCTACTGTCAGAGAAACATGGTGGCACATGAACACAAAATCACAAATGGTGATTTCCAACCAGAAGTATTTGGTCAGTATGGGTTCACTGTGCCCACTCTACATCAGGTGCTGCCCAAAACTATTGAGAAAAAAGGTGATGACAATCTATAGATGAATTAGTAGATGGTTAATTGCCAAATTGTTAGGGAAATCAGTGGCAACTTCCAGGATGGTCCCAGGCTGGGAGAGTGGAGGTGAGGGACATTCTAAGCAGAAGGAAGAGGATGGGTGAAGGCTGAAAAAAAATTTGTGTGTGTGTGTGTGTGTGTGTGTGTGTGTGTGGCCTTCAGTATTCATCTTCCAGTGACCAGTGAGGGACTGAATGAAGTGGGGGTTGGGCATCTGGTGGTTTGGAAGGTCTACAGTGGTGTGTGCCATGTAGAGGGGCTGGGGCCTGCAGGTTCTTTCTTCAAGATGCTGCGTCTTTGGTTTTTAATAAGCTCCTGGTACCCTTCCTGATACCAGAAGTGCTCACATTTGCTTCTCAGGGTGCTGAAGGGAACTATTTTTTTGTTTGTTTGTTTATTTGTTTTTGTTTTCGCGTTTTGTTTTTTTAAACCCTGCACATTTCTCAGTGGCATTTCTTTCTTTTGACTTAGCAGATCTGCCCTCTTACTCTCGTTAGTATCTGCTTCCTTTTGCATACACCCTCCCTCTCCTCCAGCTCTCTGTCACAAGTTTGTTGTCAAGGTACTCCTGTGACAGAATCTTCATTTATCTCCCCGAGATAAAAGCTTAGCCAGCGCCTGGCCTCCTTTTCTGAAAAGGGCAACAACCTTGAAATGACTCCATATTGCCCTGGTGTTTGATTGTTAATGGCTTTAAGGCCAGTATCGGGGAGGAGAATGAGAATTTATTAAAGAGAAACAGAAGATTTTACTTGAAAAAATGCTTATTTGATGGGCAGTCACACTCTGAAGTCTGTACTGTGTGCTTTCTGTGTACTTTGCACAGTTAGAGCCATCATCCTTCAATTGCTCAGCCTTGGCATGCTTGCCATTTGGGTCTAGATAATCCTCCACTGTGAGAGGCTATACACACTATAGGGTGTTCAGTAGAGGCCCTGGATTCTACCCACTAGGTCCCAGCAGCACTGTCCTAGTCAAGTCAGCAGTCCCATTCATTGCTAGATGCCCCAACTGAGAACCATTGAGTTGGATGATACGTGACTGGGTAGAAGACCTCTGCTTTGCAGGTCTAATTGGGTCTGCAAAGGCACCAATGTATGTCTGCACAATTTGATGAACAAGAGGTGGTTATTCAAAGAGCAAGTGTACACACAGGAAAGGTGCAACCAAGTTGTTGGTATTCCCTTTGTACTCAGAGAAAAATGAATGACAAGTAAAAACCACCAATAACTGCTTGAAAAAAAATAGCGGGATCCTCAGGTATTCCTCACACAGGGCAGTTGGTGAGCTCTGACCCATCTTTATGCTGCCCACCATTCTTGACCTACCAAGAAGTTCGTTCATAAGCCAGTTTGGGTCATGGACTGTTTCAGATGCATCCAGCGCCTCTTGGAGCTTCCAGGAGATGACAGCTTCCAGATGTATGAGCTGCCTGGTCTATGTGTTTAGGTTATGCACCACAGCTGATGCTGAGATTAATGCTGGCTGGGGAGCTAAGGAGATTGGTCTGCTTTCCACAATACCATGTTTATATTTCATTTGGATTTCTCCTTCAATGCTGACCTGCCCGTGACCCCTGGAGCCCTATCCACTTGGGGTGAGGTGGTACTTACTCCCTCTTGCTTAATTTCTCTTGCTGTGGGGTAAAGAGGGGGTTCCAAGTTCTGTACAGAGGGGTTTCTGGATGCAGAGAGGGGCTTCTTGTGGCTGCCTCCCACATGGTGAGTGCCTGAGAGTGAACCCCTGAAGAGTGTGCTCTGCTCAGGAAGTGATGTGTCAGGTCTCTTAAATGCAATATTTTACAGTAAGTTTGAAGGAGACCAGATTTCATGGAAACCATTTTGCACAAAAGTCTTTTATCTCTTGGCAACACTGTTTTGACATTTTAAGGGGGATGGTGATCCCTAAAAATCACTGTACCCCTAGGATTCTCATATTCTACTGCTCTTATTTCCAGTGCCTGCTACAGGCTCCTGACAGGTTGCTCTCTTTCTCTTCCCTTCTGTCTCTTGTTACCCACTCCTACACTCCTTGTACCTACCCACTCACTCCTAAACTGCTCAAGTTCATTTCCTCACAAGTGGGTCACCTCTGAAAAGGTCTTTCATCTGGACAGTTAGGAAAGCATTGGTAGATGTGTCCTTTTGAACCAGCGGTGTGAGACACTAGCTGCAGAGCCGTTATATACTCTAGGGTGTAGTAGGGTCCATGGAGTACTCTGTTGGGTTCTGCCAGCAGAAGAGTTAGTTGCTTTTCCTGTTGAGGATTCCTGACATTTTTACACACTTACAAGGTAGCTTTAGGAACCATGGACATGTTCTTTCTATGTGTATAAAATAGCCAAAGTGTTTGAAATAAGTCTTAGCCCCCTGTCCTTCTTGGGACACATGATGTAGGGGAGAATTGAGTCCTGTACCATCTCTGAGCTGCTAAGTGAGACACAAACCCCTACTGCAGCCCTTCCCTAAATGGAACACCCCTCAGAGCCAGTGAAACTACAGAGCTTTGATAAAGATAGAAGGGGACTAGTTTTCTTATCCAGTTTTTTGGTGACTCCATAGCCTTAGATGTTCCATCCTCATGAGAGCTCTGTTTACACCCCAGAGTTCAGAAGGTTCTGCTTGGGGAGGCAGTTAAGAGTGAACAGAAGGAAAAAGCTCCTGGAGTCTTNTCAGTGGGAACATTTTTTGAGAGCACAGATACAATCGGGATCTTCTGTTGCTTTTTCTTTGCTGCCAATCTCTGAATTTGGGTTCCTTATTGGGTTTCTCCCTTTCAAACCAGATTGTGGATCCTTTTATATTAGACTGATATTCCCTTTATACTTCATTGTATTAATTTTTTTCTGCATATCAGCATTTAAGTAGATTTGACAGAAAAAAAATTAGCCTCCCTAGACAGTAAATGCTGCCATTGAGAAACTGCCTGAATGTTGGGAGGTGTGCAGGAGTCTACTGTCCAGAAGGTTGCATCCCATCCCTTGCCCTTCGGGGGTGGGAGGTTAGGGTAGTGGTGTTGGGATTTAATTGGAGTTTAGAGCATAGTTGGCAAAACAGTTGCCTGGTGTTAGGGAAACTGTTTCTTTGGTGGACAGTCAGGTACCTTCTAATGAAAGACAAGGCTGTTGGAGAGATTTAATATGAGAAGGCAGGGCCTTACTTGTAATCTAGAAGTCCAGGTGTGAATTGGCCTGAATAGTCCTGCCTATGGGTCCCATGGCACTTGTCTGTGGAGGTGAGGCCAGTGAAGAAGCAGGTTTCCATGCGTATCACAGTATATGCTTTATATCCCTCCTGTTGAGATAAGCAAAAAGAAGCTGCTGCAGATGTGCTCAGTTGAGCAGCTGAGCTGGTTTGCAGCTATTGATAAGACATGGACAGAAGAAAGCAAAAGGAGCTAGAAATGGGCTTTCAGTCAGTGTGCTTAAGAGCTTCTGGCTACTAGCTCAGGGATCCTGCCCAAAAATGCCAGATGTATTACATAGTCAAGGATTGCAATGTAAACACTGCTCCGTGCCACAAGGCAGGGTGGTCCATCTCCTATTTAAGAAAAGCAAGAGACCCAGAGGAGCAGAGCAAGCCATTGGCTGTCTCTCCACCGAGCACAGTGATTCTGCTTGAGTTAGGGGCTGCACAATCAAGATTTGGAAGTGCAAAACCCGGATAAATTAACACTTTGGAAGGCAACAAACAGCATCCTGTGTTAAAACACCATAGAGAAGCAGCTTGCCTTTTGTACAGGGGGTTGGAGATGTGGCTCAGTAGTACAGCACTTGCTAGCATGCCCTCCTGCTGCCAAAACAAACAAACAAACAGACAAACAAAAGTTGAATAGCATAGGGGTTGAGAATGAGTAGGAAGAAAGTTATGTTCTCCAAGAAGCATCCTTAAATTACTGTGAACAGTGTTCTTGCCATCTGCTCTTAGTTAAATTGAAAGGTGAGGGGAAGCTAGGCCAAGATAGGCCAGCTCTCCTCAGGACCTCCTACAGTGTCAGAGAAAGCCTACTGGGTTGGTTCACCTTCTGGGTTTAAGCCCAGTATTTATCACAAGGCTGCTGTAATGTAGCACTAGGAGGTGGCTCAAGATACCATGTCAGATGCATGGCTTTCCAGTTTGCTGTGCTTTCTAGAGGGAACTCAGGATGCTGCAACTGGCCAAGGGAGTGGGTAGTTGGGCACCCCTGGCTACTGTCCGCCCAGGTGTGTTTTTACAATGCTGCAGTTAAAAATCGGAAAGTCTAGAGAGACCACAGAACATGTATTCAGCCTTCCTCAGAAGAACCAGACTCACAGTTAAGAAAAGAAAAACAAACAAAAAAAAAGGAACATATTTTGTGAGTTAGGAGGAAATCGGATTTTGGCAATTGTTAAAATAAGTGCTCTAATATTTTCCTGATTTAAGAAAGCCATCCATAGCATGCTCGGGAGCACTCCTTTAAGAAATGGTAATAGTAAAAACAGGAAATTGAGGCTTCTTGACTCCCTGGCTTTCTCTCCCCCACTGCCCTCCCCAGTTTCCTTTGCTCCTTTACTGGGAAATCAGAAACCTTTACACAATAGTTAAACATCACGAATGCCTCCATTTAAATAGTCTAAGGAAGAAAATACCAAAACATTTTTTCCCCTAGCTGCCTAAGAAATTGTTTTTACCTGTTTCCCCTAAGAAAGTTCTCACCCTGTTATAATTAGTTAAAAATATGTCAAGTATGACTGCATCATTTTAAATCTATATGTGGTCCAGAAAAGCACATCTAATACCCCGGCTCAGTTGCAACCAGTGCTTGCAATTTGAGAGACTCTGGATTAGGACTAAATATCTGTTAGCTGCTCTCTCTAGAGATTTGGGGGATAGGATGACCCCCTTTTTTTTCTTCCTCCTCTTCTTTTTTTTTTTCCTTAAAATAGGCTACAGTTTCACATGGGCTCCCCAAAGAAATCTCTCTCCCTTTTTGTTTCCCACACCAATTGATTTATCATTTTGCTTGCAAGCAGATCCAGAATGTTAGGGCAAGAACACACTCACTTTTTTCTCGTAACTTTTTTGTTGCGGACCGAAACCAGTTGACTTGAATAAATTTTTCTGAGGCCTGAATGTAGCCAGCAACGTGGAAAAATCTTGCCATTCAGGGCCGTCTGAATGTACATTTCAGCCACACAGTAAGCTGCATTGGTAAGCACTGGACTGCTAAATACAACCATTTTTCGCAGCAGCGAGTTAGACAGGTGATTAGCATAATTAGCACGGCGCAGCTATACATATGGTAATGTTGAGTGTGTAAGTGCCAGCTGCGGAGTAAAATTTATGTCAGGGGTCGGCAGGGCTGTGCGAAAGTATTGTGTCCCAGCTGCAGGTCAGGGCCGCCAAAGCTTACCTCCTTTTCTCTCGTTGGTGAATACGCCAAACAGAAGAGAAAGACAGAAATATAACAGGTACTGCTTTGACGGAACAGCCCAGTTCTGTGCAAGAGGAACTGTTCTGTAACGTTGCACACACATACACATGCTTGTGCAAACTTGCAGAAATCCTATTACTTTCTCTACAAGTGATATTTACTTCAAGCAGGTCTTCATGAGTGGGTATGGATAGGGGGTAGTGGGAAAATGGACCTGAGGGTTTCCAGGAAGGGAAGGGGAATTCCAGGCACTGAGCTATAAAAGGAGTTGAAAGTTGTGGTTTTGTTAGTCTTTCCCTCATCCCTGCTCTACTCTCCTACCCACATTGTTTTCCTTCACATTAAGTGTGGGGAGAATTCCTTACTGGATGGGACACTGTTTTCATCTTCAGGGAAAAGGGACTCCCTTGGACATAGGAGTTTTGACCAAAGGGCAAGGTTTCATTGGTGGGACTCTGCCCAAAGTACTTGTCTGGTTATGGGAAAGGTGTGTGTGCTGTCTCTTATACACATCTAGATGTGTATAAGAGACAGATTCTTCTCTGTTCTTCCCTCCCCCACTTCTTTGGTTGGTGGCTGAAAGAAGTGGTAGTGTTGACAGAATATAGTTCACACACCACGCTGACCCGGTGATGAAACTTCCTCCTGGCACCAGGGGGTCCTTATGTACTGGCCCCTAATCCAGCTAATCCTGATGGCAACAAAATCATGAAAGTGGCCCCCAGTGCTGCATGTCTCCCTGCACAGATGCACAGGGAAGACCAGTGTGGCATTTCCCAGAGGCTAGAGAGCCTGCTTTCAAAGGTGGGGACTGCACTGTCTCCCCTGCATGCCTGCTCAAGGAGAAGAGGCTGGATACAAGCTTTCAGAAGACTATGGAGACCAGACATGATGTCAGTTTCACTGAGATGGAACTTGGGGTTGGTATCATACCACAGCCATGGCCAGCAAATACTTGGGTTTTGATGCTTTCTATTTCTATTGTTTTGAGACAGAATCTCATGTAGCTGAGCATGGCTCTGAACTTCTGACTCACAGGAGCCACCAGGCTCAGCTTTGTATGTGCAAGGCAGACATACTACCAACTGAGTGATGTTGGTATCCAGTCCCATTTTATTATTTACTTATTTACTTTGATGTTTTGAGACAGTCTTACTATATGGCCCTGACTGGCCAGGAACTTGCTATGTAGACCAGGCTGGCCTTATACTCACAGAGATCTGCCTGCCTCTGTCTCCCAAGTGCTGGGATTAAAGACATGTATACCACTATGCCAGGCAGCCCTTTTAATTTTTTTAAATTAAGAACTCAAGCCGTAACTAGATGCCACCTCCTGGAGGAGTTAGACCTCCCTCAGTGCTCACTTTTCTGCAGAATAATCAGACTTGACTTGTGCATTCAGGTGAGGTGGTGTTCTTGGGGCAGCTTGGGGCCCTGCACAGCCTGGCAAGCACACAGTGAGGAATAGAGAGAATGTGTCTGGCTGGGCCCTTTAGGAAGTCAGGAAAACACTGTAGTTTGGTTTGGGTAAGAGCACGCACACCCTTCCTTTGCCATTTCTGATGAAGAAGGGGCCCCCAACAGATGCAGGGTTGTCTTGGGAGCTGCTGTAGGCAGCAGGCCTGGTGGCAGAGTTCTGGGCTGACATGATTGCATCTGACATGATTGCATTGGTCTCAGGGAAGACCATTCAGAGGAAGCATCCTGGGCTGGTAACAGATGGCACTGCGAGCTGCTGGTCTATGGAGTGGGGGTGGGTGGGGCATGGATGCCTGCCCAGTGCTCTGGTGGGTACCTGCACACTCACTACCTGCCTTCAGCTCTCTGAGGTGTGGTTTGTGGCTGGGTGAGTGAGTGAATGTGTTTTGCTTTCAACGTGCTTTTGTGTGGGACCAGTACACTTTGAGCTGTCTGATTCTAGCATATTCCCATGGTAGGCACTTCCTACTCTCATGATAAGGAAATAAAAGGTCCTGACCATTGAGTGGCACCCCCCCTTCACAAAAGGGTGAGTGGGGAGACTTTTGAACAGCACCCCTTCCCCACAAGGGTGGATGGGAACTAAACCTCACCGAGAGTTTCCAGCCAGTTCACTATCTACATTACTACCATTTTCTCTCTCTCTCACTTTAGAAATGAACCAGTGCCAATCATTTTAGAGTTACTTCATTTTAGCAGTATGTATATTTTGGCCCTCTTGGTAACTAGTCACATCACTGAAAGAAGGAACTAAAGGGTGAAAAATCTCTCTTTGAGGTTGCTAGATAATTCATAGGATTAATGTGAATGTGAATGTGCCTTCGTAAGCACAGACCCCATTTTCCTAATTGGACTCTGAGTGGGTACTTTTCAGGCTGAAAGGGTCATTTGTTTTGACTGACTGACTTTTGGGGGCTTTGGGGGGAATTAATATCTTGTACAGATGACTGCCTGTTCCCAGGGCTCTGTTCTGAGGCCGTTCATTCATTTATTTGTGCAACACAGTCTGAGTGTGTGCCATGCTTCTGGTTTGCCTCTGTTGTTCACTCATGGGGGAAGACACAACACCTTGATTTGAACCTTCAGATCCTCTTTCAGTAATCCACAGGAAGCTTTTGCTGAGAACTTTTATTGGGAGTGCTGAGTACTAGGCTGTGTGAAAGGCAGTAACTTCAGCAGGGGACATCGTGGGGAAGCAACTCAAGTTTACAGCAGATTGGAATGGTGCCCATCCAGAGGGTACGGCTTGGATGAATGCTCCACCCCATGCTTCCCTTTGGAAAACTGTGCTGGATGGTTTGAGGAGAAAAGGATACACAGAGCCTGATTGAGGAATTCTTTCCAGAAGCAATGTTTGTGCCACCTCTTTCGAACTGCTGTTGTCGGCTTTAAATTTGTAGAGAATGATATTGGAATTTAAAAGAAAGAGGGCTCAGGGTCAGAAGGAAAATGAGGCCATAGTCCATGGGGTCCTATTAAACAGTGCAGCCTCCTCAGTGACAATAAAATAATTAATCCAACAAATTTGTCCAGTAAGATGGAAGTTATTTATCTGCATTCTCAAAGCTCAAACTGTGAGTTTAGTATACTCACAGATGCAGAAGTTGATGCTTTCAATCACCTCTGAGGGGTAAGGAAGCTGGCAAGTTAGTTACTGCCTGCCTCGTATAGCCCCGTTATGGCCTTGTCCAGACCTCCCTCCTCCAGTGGTGGTGCTGGAAACTGAGGTCCGTGCCTGTGTGACACAGCTGGCTTGGGTTGATGGAGTTGCAGCCACAAAGTTTCTCTAAGCAAATAGTGATTTTCAGAGCTCTGCAGACAGACAGTGTCACACAAATGCAAAAGATTGTTTGGGGTCTTGGGATCCTGAGTCTTGTTCAGAGAAGCCAGTGGTTATTTTATTGTTAGAGATAGTACATTTAGGAATGAGAAAGATTAAAAGATGCAGTAAGGTGTATGTATTGAGCCTGTTCATTTGTTAACTAGATAGGACCTCGCATAGTCCAGGCTGGTCCTTCCTTAAAGTCACTGTGAGGTTAGAATGACCTTGAGCTTCTGATCCTCCTGCCTCTGCACCTTCAGGGCTGGGGTCACAGGACTGCACCACCATACCTGGTTTATTCAGTACTTGGTGACTGAACCTGGGATTTCTTACTCTGCCAACTGAGCCACACCCACAGCCATTGAATTACATTATTTTTTTCTTTGTTTATTATTTTTGATTATGTGTTTGTGGGTGTGCTCGGCGTGTGGGTCTGTAAATTCGGTCCCAAGGAGGGCAGAGGCATTAGAAGAGATCCCCTGGAGATGGAGTTGCAGGCAGTTGTGAGTCACCTGAAATGGGTGCTGAGAACTGACCTCAGGTCCTCTAAAGAGGAGTAAGTGCTCTTAACCACTGAGCCTCCCTCCAGCCCTGAAATTTGTTCTTAATTCTTATGTCTAAGAAGTCTTTTCTTCTCACATGTCTTCCTTCCCTCACTCCTTCCCTCTCTACTTTGCTTTTTCTTTTTTGGTCTTGTTACAAGGAAGTCTGCATTGCAAAACACTGAAAATGGGTAAACTTCTCAAAGAAATCAGGTAAATATCCATAGACCCTTACTCAGTAATCGTGGCTGTCACTATGGTTCACTGACTCTATAGCTAACTAAGGAATGCTGAATTTTATGGCTCATTTTGTTCCATAGGTACTTTCCTCTACATTATTTTGTAAACATTAAATTGTTTATTTAAAAAAATATGCAAGAGGGACTTTGACTTTGAAGGTGGAAAGAGACCAGGGCTTTAATATAAATAACTTTCTTAGGCAATCTCAAGTAGCCAAGAAGAAAAGAGATANCATTTAAAATTAAATTCATGCATTCATTCATTCATTTACTCATTCATTCATTCATTCATTCCTGGAATTGAACCAAGGGCCTCCTACATGTTAATTGAACTTTCTATCACTGAACTACATCCTAAACCCCAAGCAAATTACTTTTAGATTATAGAACTTTGATACTTGCTGTAGGTAGTAAGTGGGGTCACACACCCCAAGCCCTTGTGCCCCTCAGATCTTTTTAAGTCAGAGGTGGGAGATCAGCTCTTGTCTGCAGGGCTGTAATCATCTGAAGTGGGTTCTTTGGGATTTCAGAGCATCAGGAAGGCAGCAAAGTAATGAATGGGCAGCTTCAGGTTGTCCTTCCGCCATGATTCACCATTGCTCTGTTCTCTTCTTGCCGCTGTGGGTACCAGCACTCAAGTGCATACATGGCTCATACCCCCTCCACACACACATGCAAATACACGTGATTGAGAATATTAAATCTTTTTAAAAGATACTCATGAGTATTTACCATGAGAGCAAAGAGAACGAAAATACGTACCCACAAAGATAGAATGGACACTCAGTTGCTTAAAATGCATTTATTTTAACATACACCATAGGGTGGTAGTAGGGCCCATGGATTACATTTTTCTGTTGTGAGAATATCCTTTCTATTTGTTTGGTTTTTTTCCAAGACAGGGTTTCTCTGTGTAGNCCTGGCTGTCCTGGAACTCACTTTGTAGACCAGGCTGGCCTCAAACTCAGAGATCTGCCTGCCTCTGCCTCCCAAGAGCTGAGATTAAAGGCACGCGCCGCCACCACCACCACCTGGCAAGAATAGCCTTTCTGAAACCCTCTATGATGAGAGTTTAGTTTGAAAGTGTACAGTGATGTCCTTAGCAATATGACATGCCATGCAGTGGATTTCTTATCTTTGTGAGCACTTGTGTTGGGGGCTTTAAATAGAGACAAACTTCTTTGCTAAGGCCCTGGGGTCATGGATAAAGCCTGGCCAAACTGTCTTGATGTGCACAGAAAACTCCTCACTGTAAAAGCAGTTGTGTGTTGGGGGAGGGAGGGACTCTGTTTTGTTGTTTGATTTGATTTTATCTTTTAAAAATATTTATTATTATTATTATTGCTATTATTTTTATTATTAACCTCTTGGTTTGAAGTCACATGAGTTTTAAATTTAAAAGCCAAAGGAAGCACAATATGTTGAACAGGATCTGGTCACAAGGAGGCAAGGAAAAATGAAAAGGAGGTTGAGCAGGTGCTGTGTTGCCTTGTAGCTTTTCAGGAGTGCTGCTCGGTGCTTCTGCACTGGCAGATGTCAAATTCAGTTGGCTAGCTAAAAGTCTGTATTCTGACTCCGACCACAGCAAACAAGAGACTGTCTTTGGGTAGGATGAGAAAGATGCAGTTTCCAAGTTTCCCTAGTGCTGAGGCTGGAACTCGGGACCTTGTGAATGCCAGGCAGGCACCGAGCCACACCCCTAGTCCTGCTTTTCCGTAGCTTGACATTGGTAAAGCCCTCAGCCATTCCCCTTTGGCATTCGTCAAGCTGTCTGCACACTTCGAATACCTTTTATGAACCCTTTGCTGCCCTCCTCCCACAGCCATACAATACTTTAGCTTCACCTCTGAGCTCCATGGTGGCCTTGGCGNCTTCATGGACCTACACATAGGGTCCTGCCAGCTTGAGATTCTGTACTAGTTTTCCTAATGAGGGCATTGTTTGCTTTTTAGACTGCCCCCCTTGTTTATAAAATATGCCAAGAGAACCAAATACCCTACTGTTCTCAGTACTTACTTACTTTCCCAAACCAAATGTTTATGTCCTTGAATACTAAACTTGAAGAAAAAGGATTCCTCCTCGTGGGAAAGTGACAATCACTGAGTTCTTTCCAAGCTGTGGCCGCAGGTCTGCATTTCAGAAACTCTGAGCTTATCGGTGACTTTGGGAACTATTCAGACCAGCTTCCTTTGCCTTGTCGTGTGTGTACATGGAAGGCAGATCCTCTGACATCTGTTTTCCCAAGATGTCTCTCAGCACAGAGGTGGCATTCTGAGCTTGGTTTGCTCCCAAACTTAGTGTACTTAAGTACACAGAACCGTCAATTGGACCNGCTTGTCAGCATGCTTAGCTTTAGCTAACTTGAAGAAGAGACAGGTTGGTGCTGGTTAGGGTGCCTCCTTGGCCTCAATAGGAGGTCCAGAATCACCTTGGAACTTACAGGCACAGGTGGCACTCCCCCCAGGTGACTTAGAACCTGAGGCCTGTGTTTTCTGGATGCTGACAGGTAATCCTGATGGAACCAGGTTCCAGGGGCTGCCTGCAATAGCCATGACTGATACATTGTTCCTATGCCGTGCAGTTCCCTTGGCCCTTCTGACTTGAATCACAGTNTTTATTTGCCTGCAGATTGTATTCTGAACACTCATCACCTTCCTTGTAGCTTTTTCCACAGAGGAGAAACATTTCTGTGTTACCTGTGCTAGACTACTTGAAAGAAGAGTGTAAATTGCATCATTTATCATGAAATGTGCTGCAGGCATATTGTTTATATAAGCAAAAGAGATTTAAATGTGTTTTGGTCTGGTTTGCAGGGAAGAGAAAGGCGTATCAAGTTTTCCCATCCCCTTCCCCTCTTAGACTCATGGTGTCTAGTTCGAATGCATCCAGTAGATTTGGGTATTTGACAGACACTGTGCTTAGAGAGTATTATTTTTATTAGGTTTATCATTCCCAAAGCCAGCATTGCCACTAACTCAAGTTTCATCGCCAGTTTGTTCCTTGTTACTGAACCTGTCTTTTAGGGAGCAAGACAACACAGTTTTGAGGTGAGTTCTGTTCTGATCGATATCTATCCATGTTTGTCAGTTGGTGGACGAGTGAGTCGAGAATTAAATTATACCCGGCAGAAGATAGGAGAAGAGGCTATGTTTAATCCTCAACTCATGATACAGACTCCAAAAGAAGAAGGCGCTAATGTCCTGACCACAGAGGCTCTCCTACAACACCTGGACTCAGCCCTCCAGGCCAGCCGTGTGCACGTCTACATGTATAACAGGTAAGGCCAGCTCTGTGTCATCTGCACAAGTCAGCAGGTAGGCCCTTTGTTTCCATAAATAACATTGCCTTTGGATTATTAAATTAGTTCCAACAGTTTTCTGATAACTTTAGAACCCAGGGTTTCATAGATGTTGCACAGTGCCACCATTGAGCACTTCCCCATCCTGATTTATTTTTAGAGTTTGATAGCAAAATACTACACATTGAATTTTCCTTATCCAAAGTGCTTGGGACCCAGACGTGTCTCAAACATTTAAAAATTTATTTTGGAGTATTTCCATGTAGGTAGTAAGATTTATTGGAGCAAGATCCAAGACTGAAGACAGAATTGATTTATGGTCTAATATGTCTTATATAATATTTTAGTACTTATTCTTTGTGCATAAAGTGGAGTTTCACAATATGGAGTATTCTATTTGTGGCATGATGTTAGTGTCAAAAAGTTTCAGATTCTAGAGCTTTTCAGATATCAAGCTTTCCAGATTAGGGATGTGTTCAACCATATGAGTGTTTGCCTGCATGTCTGTCTGTGTACCACATGTGTGCAGTCTGAAACTGGAGTTAGAGGATGTGAGCTGCCATTTGGGTGTTGGGAACCAAACCCGTCACCTGCAAGAGCAACAAGTGCCCTTAACCTCTGAACCATCTCTCCTGCCCTATAATGTATTTTGAATAAGTATCTTGGCATGGTCTACAAATGAATGTCATTTCATTTGTTTGGTGGTGGGAGGGGGGCAGGGGGCAGGCAGATGGCTGCACACCTGGGCTTTATCTCATTGCTTAAGATATTTTTTTCTCAAATTGAATATGTTGTTAACTTGGTAAATTATCTCTATTACTGAACCTTTCTTTGGAGCAGGTACATTTTGGATAGTCTCAGTCAACAATGTGAAGGGCAGAGGGAGAGAGAGATGGAGAGGGAGAGGTGGGGAAGAAATCAGTTGTCTTACTTTTGCATGTACAGGTGACGTTAGTTACAAAGCAAATGGAGGAGTGTGTGTTGACCCTCTCTGGGATGTCTGAGTGAAGTAGATTCATACATACACCTTTTAAGAGAGTTTTGGAACAAAATTAACATCTTTCTTTCCCCTAGTATGTCTATACTGTCAGTCACTTTAGAATAGGAGCCATATGCACATGTGACCCATTGTTGAACAGGGGAAAGATCAGATGTATGTAGGAAAAGGCTTTGGGAAGTGTGTGGACATCCTTCAGCAACTTGTCTCCTCCCATCAGTAGTGTGCATTGTAGAGAAAGTAACTGTCTGGTCTAGATGACAAAATTTGCAGTCAGAGGCCCTGTGAAGAACCTGGCATGGGTTATTCCATATACATCATATGTTAAGACCTACTCTGAGGCACTTGTCATTCACATACTTCAGAACAAGATTTAAGGTTCTCTACTGTGAAGTTACATCCTTCTCAAGGAAGCTGAGGTGGACCCAGAGAATTAGACACAGGAACAAACCCTTGCATAGTCAATATATGCATATTTTAGATGAAAAAAAATTTAAATGAGATCAAATGGAGCATTTGTCCAAGATCCTAGGGTTATTAAATTATCAATCCAGGCTTCAAAGCCCTTCTTCTGGGTCCATGCCCAATGAATGATCAACAGTGTCTTTCTCAAGCAAACACAGAGAACCAGTTCAACAGATGGCATTGAAAACCTGCTTATGTTGGATATTCTATGATGGCATTACACAGAATTAATGAGAGAGAGAGACAGACAGACACATACCTACATGGTCAGCAGGTTGATAAGTAAGTGGAGGGAAGGAGAGATGGGAAAGGTGGGTGGATGAAATGAATGGGTAATGTCAGTCTTTATACTGGGGAAAGAAATATAGTCAGCACAGGTAGGCACAGACAAAGCCAGGCATGAGCAGTGCACACCTTACATACCCCAGGTACTGGATAGGAGCCAGGGCTCTACAGGAGGGTCATTTTCACCAGCATTAAGCAAAGAAAGCTTATTAGCAGAAAGGTAGAATTTCAAAAGGTCACTGAGTGAAAGATGAGAAAATTCTAGAAAGAAGCATAGGGAAGAGGGCACAAAGTACAAAAAGTGCCCTTGGGTGAAGACAGGCCTCCCTAAGAAGACCAATAAAATAGAGCAGTTTGCGGGTATGTGTGTGTGTGTGTTAATTTGTTTTCATTCCTTTGATTTTCCCATCTCTACTCTTTACAAATACCCTTTCATTTTTGAGTAAGGCTTGTTTGCCTAAACACTCTCCTAAAGATACTAAAATCAAGTTAATTCATAGTCCATGTATTTAAGGTCATGTCTACCAGACTGGGAATCCAAGTCTACCTGGCAGAGGTTGTTTGTAACATTTGTGATTAAGAGCAGGAATGTTTCAAACGTGACCTACAAATAACATCTGCTAGTAAAGAAAGAAAGATAACAGCCAGTAATACTTTCCCACCTGAATATATCCCAACACTCGATACACTAACTCAAGCTCCACTTATTTTGAATTTGTGATAATTCCACTGGATTGCTGCAGGTTGTTTAATGTATGTAGAAAAGCAGATTAATGGTGTAAACAAGATTATTGGTGGAACACTTAAGGAAACAAGACTTTTCAAGTACTTGGGTAGCATTCATTTACATAAACACCCCACATGTTAATTACGATCCAGTGTTATCTATTCATTAAAGCAGGCTTGCCAGCTTTCTGCTTGGCAAAAGCTCTGCTGGTTTTGACAGACGCTTCAACGTGATCGAAATTACAGCCTTTTGATAAGTCCTGTTGCTCCTGTTTTTAGCTCATTTTATTGCAGTAAGAAGTGTTGTGTTTTACTTTTTTATTTTTCTCTGCTTTCCTTCCCAATAGGCAATGGAAGTTGGAACATTTGTGTTACAAATCAGGGGAACTTATCACAGAGACAGGTTACATGGATCAGGTACATTCTTTTCTTGTTTGCAAAGAGGGAAGACCGTTCACAATTTATGGAAACCACCCCAGCAGTGAGTGTTAGCCTAATGCACTCCTGTTGTTTTTGCTTTGACAGATAATAGAATACCTTTACCCTTGCTTAATCATTACACCTTTGGATTGCTTCTGGGAAGGGGCAAAGTTGCAGTCGGGGACAGCGTACCTCCTGTAAGTGTACCCTCAGTGTCAAATTGCTGGGCTCTGTGACAGTTTCCGGTGTGGCTTATCATTGTTTATTCTGTTTCAGTTTTGGACAAGAAATAAAAACATTGAA
>LZPO01087280.1:203458-220039 GCA_001675575.1 Neotoma lepida | reverse complement strand
TATGGAAACTGCTACTCAGGATTTACAGCATACAACTATGGATTTGGATAAAGAGATTCTTACCTTGAAATCTGCTGATCAGGAGTTACAAGTGAACAATTCAGAATTAAATGACAGACTCCTGAGTTTGGAATCTGCTAACTTATTACAGAAACTTCAGTCCATTAATAATAAATGTGCAAACAAATATGATTTCCTTGATGATAAATATGAATATTTAATGAGTAGAACAATAGCTCTTCAGAGTGATGTTACTACTGCTCAGACACTTTGTAAGGAAGAAAGATTGTCATTAACTGATAAAATAAAATTTATGGAATCATATGTTTTAGAAGAATGTAACAAGTTACATGATGCTATGAAAAATCTAGAATCTCTGGCAATAGAGGAGGTCCACTCACTGGAACAGAACCTAGGTGTTCATATACAAGCCCTAGAAGAAACTCTCAGTAAAGGTAACAAGAGAGTTAGTAACCGGCATGGCAAGCCTATACAGGTAGTAACATCTGAAGATGGTTCTCACACAATGGTATATCCTGTCATCCTCTGTGAGAGACCAAGAGATGAGGCACACCTCCAACCATATATAGAATATGTTTTACAACCAATTTGTATGAGGGATTTTTTTAAAGTATGAAGGAAGCTGTTGTGACCTACGGAATATATTTGACTTTTGTAAAACAAATACTAAATTCGTGGTCCACCTCCAATCACATCATTCCAGATGATTGGAAACAATTAATTTCAGCTGTGCTAGAATATAGCCAGCAATTGCAATGGAAAAGCTGTCTGAAGGAGGAAGCTAGGAATCTGGAGCAGCAAGGGAAAATTAGAGGTTTTCAAGTCTCCCAGGATCAAATCCTGGGGGAGGGACAATCTGCTGATAAGAAAGTACAGGCTTCTTATGATGAACATACAATATCCCTATGCCGTACAGCAGCTCTAAATGCCTGGGAAAAAATTCCAGAACCAGGAAAACCAACTGAGATATACTCAAAGATATTTCAGGGTCCNAGAGAACCCTTCACTGATTTTCTACAGAGACTGACCACAGCTATAAACAAAGCTGTGTCAGATAAAGATTTAAGACAAATATTAACTGAGTCTTTGGCATTTATAATGCTAATACAGAATGCAAAAGAATACTCATACCATTAAAGGTCAGAGCAGCTCCTTTGTAAGAATGGATCCAATATACTAATGGTATTGAGTCTCTTAACCAAGGCAATGAGGCTTGGATAGGACAAGCAATTTCTAGAGGTGGAAGAAGGCCCCGGAATACCAAATGTTTTAGATGTGGTACATAAGGCCATATTAATAGGAACTGTAAATGGGGTGCTCCTACAAGTAATATTCCTTCTAGAAATAATCAAAACAGGAGACCCCAAGCCTCTGGATTATGTAGAAGATGTGGCAAAGGCTGACATTGGACCAATGAATGCAGATCAGTAATAGATATACAAGGCAACCCCTTACCAGTGGGAAACGCCTCAGTGGGTCTCTTGCAGGCCCGCAAATCAAACATGGTCCAAACGTTTCCAGCAACTGTAGAGGAAATTCCTCTCCAGGACAATTAAATAAGCCAATGTCTAATGTAAAGAACGATACTGCACTGGATGATAGATCAACTCTGATAGATGATTCAAAAGTTCCAAAGAACACCATAAAATGAATATTTTGGCAGACTTCCATAAATGAACAAAGGCCAAAGCTTAAAATTCTTTTTAATGGCAGAATGCTGGAGGGTTTGGTAGACACAGGTGTGAATGTGACTGTAATTACACCAAAATCATGTCATCCAAACTGGCCTCTTAAAGAAGTAGACATTCAGCTTTTAGGGATTGGAACCCTATCTCAGATAAAGCAGAGTTTAAGATGGGTTGAATACATATGCCCAGAAGGACAGAGAGCAAGGCTGAAGCCATATGTGGCAAATGTAGCAGTAAATCTTTGGGGCCGAGAAATATTATAGCAGTGGAATACCCAGATTAAAATTCCTACAGTCTCAGAAAGGGAATACATACCAATGCATGTTTCTCAGAATAATATTATAACATACTATAAAAAACAGCTACCAATCATCCATGCTGTTGTACTCTCAAAATTATCAACAGCCCTACCTTTACAATGGCTATCTGATAAACCTGTCTGGGTTGGACAATGGCCTTTGACAAAAGAGAAGCTATAAGCTTTAGAACAGCTGGTTCAAGAGCAGTTAAATGCTCAACACATTGAAGAATCTACCAGCCCTTGGAACTCTCCTGTATTTGTTATTAAAAAGAAATCTGGTAAACGGAGGATGGTAACAGACTTGAGAGAAATTAACAAGATAATTCAACCAATTGGCTCTATTCAATCTGGAATTCCTTTGCACACTTTGTTACCCAAGAATGGCCTCTAATAGTCATTAATTTAAAAGATTGTTTCTTCTCAATACCCTTACAAAAAAATAAGACAGAGAAAGATTTGCTTTCACGGTGACTACTTATAATAATTCTCAACCAGTCAAGAGATATCAATGGAGAGTCCTCCCACAGGAAATGTTAAATAGCCCAATCCTGTGCCAATACTTTGTACAACAGCCATTGGAAGTAATACATAAAGAATTCCCTAAATCTATAGTTTATCATTACATGGACGATATTTTACTAGCTGATTCAAACGCAGATAACTTAGAAAGAATGTTTGAAGAAGTAAAGAAAATTTTGCCTTGTTGGGGATTACAAAGTGCTCCCGAAAAGATACAAAAAAGAGATGCTATTAATTACTTAGGATATAAAATAGGTCTACAAAAAATCAGACCCCAAAAGGTGCAAATTAGGAGAGATCGATTATAAACCCTTAATGACTTTCAAAGATTTTTTGGAGACATTTCCCATCTACAAACTGTCATTGGGGTAAAAAACGATCAACTGTGTAATCTGTTCAAAACCTTGGAAGGTGACAAAGATCTAAATAGTCCAAGAGAATTATCAGCTGAAGCTGAGAGAGAATTGGCTTTATTGGAACAGAAAATACAAGAAGGACATGTAGATTGAGTGGATCCAAAGCTTGATTGCATTCTGGTCATCTTACCCTCTAAGCATTCTCCTATAGGAATATTAATACAGAGGGAAGATATTATATTGGAATGGATATTTCTACCAAATAAGCAGAGTAAGAAATTGAAAACTTATATGGAAAAGATCTCTCACTTGATTTTTAAAGGAAAATTGAGACTTCGTCAATTAGCAGGAATAGATCCAGCAGAAATTGTGGTACCTTTAACTAAAGATGAAATTGACAAATTATAGGCAGAAAGTGAACTTTGGCAAAGAGCTTGCAGTAATTTTTTGGGAGACATTAACAGCAAATATCCCCAAAGTGATAGAATTCAGCTTATAAAGAGAGCTGATTGGATTCTACTCCGCATTATGCAGGAAACACCCATATCTGGAGCCCACACATTCTACACAGATGCAAACGAACAAGGAAAAGCAGGTTACAAATCAGAGAACTTAAGTAAAGTGGTTCAAAGTCCTTATAATTCAGTTCAAAAATCAGAATTATATGCTATTCTGTTGGTATTAATGGATTTTTAACCTCTCAACATAGTTACTCACTCTCAGTATGCTGAGAGAATGGTCTTACATATTGAGAATGCAGAATTTATCCCTGATGAGTCAGAACTAACTTTGTTATTTATTCAGTTACAAGAAATAATCAAGAATAGGAAGCATCCCTTATATGTAACTCACATCTGATGCCATACGGGTCTGCTAGGACCTCTAGTACAAGGTAATGATGAGATTGATCAGTTACTAATAGGAAATGTGCTAGAAGCCTCAGAATTTCATAAGAAACATCATGTAAATAGCAAAGGTTTGAAGAAGAATTTCTCCATTACTTGGCAACAAGCCAAGGAAATTGTAAGAAAATGTTCTACTTGTTCCTTCTGTGACCAAACTACATTGCCTGCAGGAAGCAATCCAAAAGGTATACAAAGAAATGAAATTTGGCAGATGGGTGTGTTTCATTTTGCAGAATTCAGAAGATTAAAGTATTACATCATNCTATTGATACTTATTCAGGAAACTCCTATGAGATCTGAAAAGGCTGATTCTGTGATTACACATCTATTAGAAGCTATGGCCATCATGGGAATACCTGTTCAAATTAAGACTGATAACGCCCAAGCATATGTCTCAAATAAAATAAGATAGTTTTTTGCCTATTACAATATAAAGCATGTTACAGGTATACCACACAATCCTACAGGCCAAGCAGTCATAGAAAGATCCAATCGAACATTAAAGGAGATGCTAAATAAACAACAACAGGTAACAACGACTCCTAGAAATAGATTGCATAATGCTTTATTAACCTTGAATTTTCTCAATGCTGATGAGAAAGGAACAATAGCTACCAAGAGACAGTGGACAACAGACAAAACTTCTGAGCTAAATCAACCGGTTTATTTCAAGGCTGTGTTGACCTCAGAATGGAATCCAAGATATGTTCTACATTGGGGAAGGGGTTTTGCTTTTGTTTCCACAGGATAAGAAAAGCTATGGATACCAACAAAATTAATAAAAATTCGATTCAAACAGGAGAAACCCCTTGATGAAGAGAAGTAAAAGTTCATTCACAGATGTGACATCTCTACAAGTTGTAAGACTTAACAAACAAAGGGTTGGGGCAGGGTTTTGTTTTTTGTCTTTCCAGGGTATTAGAAATACTCATATTACAGAAATCATAAGGCCTTGGATATCCAGACATCTACAGCAGAAGAAAAGAATCTATTGGTACCAATCTACACAGGGTAAAATCTCACTACCTAACATCTATATCTCTTTAACTCTAAAAGAATCATGGTTCTGATTTGATTATATATCAAGCTGGCTTTGGAGTTGGAAGTGGCTCCTTCCTCCTCTAAACCCAAGCATATTGTTAAAAGGAAAATTTAAGAGATTATGTCTCATACTAGAAGAGCCACCTGGTGTGGGATAGAAGAAAACCAATAAATAAAGGACCATTGTTACAAGATTCTATTTCTCTCTACACTTATTCTTGAACTCTCAGAGTTCTTCCTTACATGTCATGTCATCTTTAAATCCAAACTTTTCGTTTTGATATTAATAATGTTCAAGTTTTCCACAGTAGAAAAATGTCTTCTCCAATAGCAATTATGAAGTCTCCAGAAGGAAGATGGGGCCCCACCATCACCACCACCACAACAACTCTATTCAGTCCAGAATGACACCATGGTACCTAAGAACATTGATCATGATCAACCTCAGACTAAAAATCTTCAGGACAGTCCTTAGATGAGATGGTCCATCATACTACAGTTCTATCCAGAATATCAGACAATCTTAGCCATTCCTGAGATTAGCCACATACTCTATGGATAGCCCTCTTGAGACTTAATAATCCAAGTTCTTTTATAGCACATCACAGAGATACCATTGCCCCTTTAACAGCAGGGAGCAATTATAAGAAAATGATGCCCCTCTCCCAAATGTTTCATTTTCTCAGGGTTATGAATGGATGGTTGTAGGGTAGGGGTGGAACAATAAAATTTTGGGTTCAATATTTTCTTTTAGAAAAGAAAAAAGGGAATGGATAGGTATAGGATATTAAGGTAAATTATTTTATTTACTAGTAAACCAATTCAGTAAAATAATCAGCCTTAGAAAATTTACACTGATATTTGTACATTGATATAAATGCAAACTATTTTTATATTCTTATTTTAAGATAATTTATATATTGATACAAATACAGAACTATTTTGGTTGTAATGTACATATATTTCTACCTCTACTTGAAATATTTTGTATATTGATACAAATGTAAAATACTGTATGTATGTTATACCTCTGTTTAGGATATTTTGTATATTGATATATATTCAGGATCATTGTTATATTGCATATTGCACTATACATACATTCCTACCTCTGTTTAAGACATTTTGGGTATTGTCTTGAGGTCATTGTCTTTATGGTACATTTGATTACAGACTGTTTGTCTTGATATGTGAAGCCTTAGTCTTTAAGTTATTTTAGTAGTGAAGACTTAATGAGTTATAATAGTCATTCATGCTTGTCATGTCCATAGTTATGTTAGTTAGGTTCTCCAGACTTACAGAAACATATGTTAGATGGATAGGTAGTCTTCAAACACTTCATAGACCTAGAGAATATGGCATTTAAATGTTTTGATAACTTAGAATTCTGTTGACGTGAGACACAATTGCTTGTGTGACGATTTCCTCTAATAGAACCTGTAGTTTCGGCTTTTGGCTATGGTACTGCCCCTTTAGGACAACAGGTAACCACAACACCTGCCTAAGACCTCACCCTAGGGCGTGGTTCATGGGGAGCCCCTTAAAAACTAGGGATGCCTACATGACCTGCCTGCTCCTGCCACTTCTGGATTGCTTGCGGTCTTGGAAGACAGACTGAAGACGAAATCAGAATTCTCCGCTGGATCGCATCATTCTCCTTTCCATTCCTGTACTTGCTCCCTCCCTCTTTCCGTAAGTTGTTTCTAAAATAAAGCTGTCTTGTTAAAATATAAATAATTGGGCTGGCCATCTAATTAACATTATAAAAACCCTTGGTTCTGATAGGTTGACCTTCTGAACACTAGTTGTTACTACTGTATACTCACATGGACTTTTGCTATCAGTGGCTCTCAATGTCAACAAGTTACATGTTTAAATCAAATGATTATATTTTTCAAAAACTACTAAACTCTAAGCATTCACACTGATATATCACAAAATATCCGAAGATATATATAAGACTTTCTTTTTTAAGCCTTGTCTCTGAATAAGTAGTGTTGTTTTTGAGAGGCACATTTTCTCTGTATAAATCACTATAACCTAAAAGTATTAGAAACTTGCTATTCATTCAAATTATAACCTTACAGAACTTTTCTGCTTTCACTGGACTCAGGAGTAAACATTCATACATGTACACATGAGCACACAGAAAGACACACACATACACAGAGACATGCACACAATAGGACACATACACATAATTCACAATACACACATGCACATACATGTGTACACAAACATAATAGAAAACATAATTGACTCAAGAGTTTTTCATCATTATTAGCCTAAAATTCTATCACTAGTCTTGTAGAAGACTTGGAAAAGGTATGATGTAAATTTTAAAAACAAAATCAGATGGCTAGAATTCAGAGAAAGTAAATCATACTCATTAAATTCTAAGTACACAATTTCTTCATGTAACAATACTTGTGAACCCCCAAGAATATTTTAACATCTTTAATATTCTAATATTTTAACTTTAAAAGGAAGATAATTTTCAAATTGCATTATTATTATGTGAGACAGAGCCACTTTCCCCCTAAATTTCCTCCATACATTGTACTTCCATGTTTTGTTTAAAAGATTAAAAACATATAATTCTAGACAGCCATACTATGCATAATGTTCTATAAAGTTTACTCTCTAAATTTTTATTTCATTTTCAGATTGAACCTATCATAAATATCCTATTTAAATAAGCACATCTTTACTAGAACCTGATTTGTTTTAGCATCACATTCTTGCCTAAGTGATAGCCACATACCACCACACCAGTAAACTGTTACCCTATACTGTTTCTAGATACTCTGGATACCACTCACCAACACTATGCCTTTCTACATAATATATTATTTAACTTTACTGTTTTCTGTGGAGATTGCGTCTTTCATGTAGCATTGTGAGTTTTGAGATTTATCACTGTTAGTGTGTGTTGTGTGGTACAGTACTTAACACCACTGCAATGTTCTGTTACATTAATGCATTAGAATGCATTCATCCTTTCTCCTGTTAGGAATGCTAGAGTTTACTTCCAACACTTTGCTTTCACAAACAAGGAAGCCATAAACAATTCTACATTTCCCCCATACACCTGCACGAATTTCTTTGGATAATAGATTTATAAGACATATTTCCAAGCAATACATAGTGCTAACCCAATTTAAATTCTCATTGACAATAAATGAAATAGTTATTGCAGCTTTCCAAAACTATGTATTGCTGTTAAACTTTTGAATTTTGCCAGCCTTTAGAGTGTAACACAGTATCTCATTGTGGTTTTGATTTGCATCTCTTTGATCTTGTGAATTATGGTGAATTTGCACATAAAATAATTTAAATTTTCCTCTGAAATATTTGTTTCAAATTGGGTAATAATGAGTTCATTTGAAGGAACTGTGACTAATCTACTTTTTGCTTATAATTATTACAGAGGACTATCTTTATTTGATTAAGTGGTCCATAGAAAGGAGGGTGTGTGTATTATTATTTTGAAAACTGAGAATCTATGAATAACAATTCTTATTGTGAACAAGAACACATGAAAAATACCTAAAATAAGAAAACTTTCTGTTTCCATTTATTCAAAAAGAGTGTCAAAATTTATCAAATTTTCTTTGAAAAATAAAATAAGAAAGTGAATAATAATTCAATTTAGGGGTTATTGTATCTATCTATTCTCCCTATCTATCAATCTAGCTATCCTCTATCATTCTATCATCTATCTATCTAATATATATCTACATATCATCTGTCATTAGTCTATATATTATCTTTCATCTCTCTTTACATATTTAAATTCTATTAAATATAAAACTTACCAATCACCTGAATGGTATACATCTCTTTACCCACTACTGTAATATTAACTTCTTATACATAAGAACATCATAAAAGGCATTGGAGTTTTCATCTTTTACATGTTATTATTTGGCAACTATATAATTGCCTTTATAATCAGCTGAATTTATTTCATATATTTCTCCCAAGTTTTGATTTCCTCTTACTTAATATATTTAGGTGAAGGTTTTTTCTTTTTAGCTTAATTATTGACTTTCACTATGGCAACATTTCAGGAAGAACATTTATTTGCTATTTGCACATGATGTGTTTCTTTTCTGTGTTCTTAAGATTTAATTTTATTGTCTCGTCAATTTAGACATTCTGTTACTGGGAAAAAGTAGTTGCTTCTTTCATTCTTTATTTATATATCTTATATTTCCATGCAAATTTTGTGCAATAATAATTTTTATGAAATATTTAAAATATTATATGAAGATATTAGATATTAATATATTTAAACCACATTATTTGATACTATATTGTCATTTAATATGAAAGTAAGTACATAGCAACTCATACACTATAGTTTTGTTAATATATGAAAGATATTTATAAACCAAAATTAACTCCATATTAAATTTTATGATAACCAGGATAATTGGTTTCATGACCTAATGACCAAAATGACCATGGTCACTTTGACTGGAATTAAAAAATTGAAAATTTTAGAAATATACTGAGAAAAACCACTAATGTTCCTCAGTCATTTCTATTTCTAATGGCATTTTCTAACAAGTTTGAGAAATATTCAAAATAAACTTCAACTTTGAACCTGCTGAATTCATAAGGATACCAATAAAGCCTGAGGCTGAAAAGTTTTTGTTTGGTTTCTTTTTGGTTTTGGTATTGGTTTTCATTTTGGTTTCTATGTGTAACCGTGGCTGTCCTGGAACTCACTCTATAGACCAGGCTGGCCTTGAACTCAGAGATCTGCCTGCCTCTGCCTCCTGAGTGCTGGGATTAAAGGTGTGCATCACCACCACCTGACCGAGTTTTAATCTTTTTCAAAAACATTTTTAGAAAAATCTAGATTCTAGATTTAGACAGCTTTGGTTCACTTGTAAATAAAACTCTTTAGTATAACTAGCTCCTGATCCTAATAACAGCAATATTAGATTACTGTGATAGCTAAAGAAATTCCATTTTATGCCAACCAGCCATCTTGGTACCATTAGCCATTTGTCTCTTACTCCAGTCCCTGGAAAATAAGTTCCCAGTAACTCTGACTCAGTGACTTCCCACCCAGAAATGTATAACCATGACTATCTACTTGTTAGGATATGGCTAACTGCTCTTTTGTCTTCTGTAACTTGAATATATAGATACCCAAAGGCTCTTTTGAGTAGCCTTAACCACTTCACTTGCCCGAACAGACAAGTTTTTGCTTGCTTGCATAGACGTTGAAGGTCTCCTTGTGCTTTTCCCCTTTAAAAACCCTTCCTCACGCCTCTTCATGACATGCCTAAGATGGGGCTTTATGACGATTGTCCTTTTAGCAGCTAATCAAGAAATCTTTTCTTTATAATTGGATTGAGTCTATGGTCTTTTCCCAGGGGATCATAAACTCCATAACATTACAATTATACATTGAAATTATAGAAACATGGCAAGTTTTTTAAATTACAGAATAATATTACAAGGTAATTAAAATAAGTTTTGGTTAAGAAAATACTTTATTGATTTTAAAAATATTCTTTCTTAGTAAACTTGAGTATTCACTTAAACTTTTGTCTTGACTTTATAGAAATCCCTGACAATGACTTAGATGATTATTAAAGCATAACAGAAGATTGATGGATCATGAGGACAAGATAAACAAAATTTCTCAGATCAAAACATGAGTTAAGAGACAATCACAAAACATAAATTTGACAGGTTTGAAGTTCTAAAATTTTTAATGCCATGTTAACGTAAAGCAATGAAAACTAGCTTATAGTTTCGTATTACTTTCAATATTCACTTGACCTGGAAAGATGTACACAAGCCAACATATGCATTAGGCTTGCTTAGCAGCACATTAATTTATTACTAACACTCTTTATGTAAGGATAATTCAAGTTCATTTCTGACCCTAGTAGCCTCTGGGATTCTTCATAGGCCAGGTCTATGGTCATCCTTTGCTTTGAATCCTTCCACTCTGACTTCTACCCATATCTTGAACCAGCAAAGTCATTCCTGCCTCAGAGCTATTGATTAAGTATCATCAGATCTAGTACCAACCTTTCCCTAGAGCAGTCATAGTAGGCTCCCTCCCTCACAAAGATCATTGCTTCAATGCCACCTCCTCAGACACTTTTCATAACCACCAGAGACTTCTTTTCTGTTTTGTTTTTCTTTGTAACACTTACTATGATTGGACCTTTTTTTATTTTTAATAATTTATTTATTTTTATTTTATGTGCATTAGTGTTTTGCCTGCATGCATGTCTGTGTGAGGGTGTCAAGTCCCTGAACCTAGAGTTACAGACAGTTGTGAGCTGCCATGTGGGTGCTGGGAATCAATCCCTGGTCCTCTGGAAGTACAGACCATGCTCCTAACTGTTGGGCCATATCTCTAGCCCCCTCACATTGGACCTTATATATATAATTGCTGGTAATTTTTCTCCTTAGTAGATAGATCCAGCAGGCCAGGGACTATGGTATTCTTAACTTATAGAGCAAAGCTACACTTACACAGACTCACTTCTTCTAGTGCTAAGATCTCAAGCAATAGGAAACTCCTGCCTCCATGTTTTATCCTTCTGTGACTCCATTTTAAGGATACGTTGCCATGCTAAAAAAACAAAGGTCTTTTTTAAATCTAGGATAATGGATCTAAGGCTCAATGGTAACCTAAATGTGACAGATATATCTTCTCCCAACTTTCCTTTCAAAGCACCATTTAAAATCATGACTTTAACATAACACTAGTATATGCTTTTGAATTAAGTTGTGTAAAATTCCACTTTCCACTCATAATTTTACCAAGTTCTTTTGTCCTTTTGTTATCCATGGAGGGCCCTGTGATGGATACACCAACACCTTGTGGTGCCAACTGTCAAAACTTTAGATGACCTAACATTCAAGTATTTCATATATTTTCATATATTTCAACAAGATATTCCATTTTGGATTTCGAATTTTCAACTTGGATTTGAATTGAATTGAATTCAATGTTCAACTTGGATTTCTAATAAAGTCAAGGATATAAAGAATGCATTAATGAGAGGAGCAAATATTTCACAGAAGAATGCATACCTAATTTCTAAATAAGAAGAAACCTTGAGCAGCAATCTGTGCTGGATAGTTTTATGTCAACTCAACACAAGCTAAAGTCATTCAAGAGGAGAGAACCTCAATTAAGAAAATGCCTCCATAAGACCAGGCTATAGGCAAGCCTATAGAGCATATTCTTAATTAGTGATTCATGGAGAAGGGCTCAGCCCATTGTGGGTGGGCTCATCCCTGAGCTGATGGTCCTGGGTTGTATAAGAAAGCAGTCTGGGCAAACCATGAGGAGCAAGCCAGTAAACAGCACTCCTCCATGGCCTCTGCATCAGCTCCTGCCTCCAGGTTTATGCCCTGCATGAGTTCCTATTCTGACTTCCTTTGATGAACTGTAGTGTGAACCATAAGCCAAATAAACCCTTTCCTCCCAAAGTTTCTTTGGTCATAGTGTTTCACCACAATAGCAGTAACTCTAAGACACAACCCAACAAATTACTGATAAAGATGAAATTATGGACAACTGAAAATTCAAAATTCTTTTTCTCAGGACACTGGGGACTGGAATTAACCCTATATTAGTGTTCTTTTGGCCAGATGGCTAGGAATTTTAACTTAATTTTTAATGAGTCCTATCAGATTTTTTTATTCCAGTGTTTTAATAACGTAGGTCATGTATATGTGTATATTACATTAATCTAGAGATGATTTTTCCTTTTTTCCCTTTTGTTGAAAATAGATTTTTTTCACATAATATATCCTGATTATGATTTCCCCTCCCCCTACTCCTTCCAGTTCCACTCCACCTCCCATCCCTCCTGGATCCCCTCCCTTTCTGTCTTTCATTAGAAAACAAACAGGATTCTCAGGGACAATAATAAAATAAAATTTAATAAGATAAAACAAAAACTAACACATTAGAATTGAAAACAACAACAACAGCAAAGCATAAGGAAAGAGCTAAAGACAAGGCATAAGCATCAGAGACCCACTCATTTGCACACTCAGGAATCCCATAAAAACACTAAGCTGGAAGCCATAATACATATGCTGAGGGCCTATAATATGCTTAGACCTAAAAATGAACTGGAAAAACACCATCTGGATATCTTTCTAACTAATAATGTGAATGTAATATTTCAGGTATTCTAACTCCAAGCATTTTGGAATGCTTAATTTATACAATCACACAGCAGACTCTAAATTTAACCGATTAGTAAGAGATAGAGAAAGAATAGCAACATCACTGACTAGATTGCACTTTGAAAACAATCTAATTCTAGCTATCATTGTTGTTTAATAATCTTACTCAAAATTCTTTCTGACTCCAAATAGAAAAGATATTAACTTTCTAATACATTTCTAAATATTTACTGTATACATATTACATTTAAATCATTGTCTAATTTGAATTGAGTCTAAGATATAATTTCTTCCCAAAATTAAAGACAATTATTTCACATACCTTTTGTTAGTTTATCCTGACCATATTGACTAAAAATTCAGTCTACTAATTATTACTATAGTAACCAAGTTGTTTGGATTCTAGGTTCCATTTGACTTGTTCATTTTTTTTTACTTGAACAATAGAATTATTTGTTAATTTCACTATATTTAAATATTATTTTGAGATAAATAGTATTTTTAATCAATTTTGGTCTTGGATATATGAATATAAATATTGGTTCATAATAAATGTTTTATTAGTTTTATTTTCTATATAGCTTTAATTAACCTTTATGTCAAAGCATGTTGGATACCTTTTATCAACCATGTCAGTTTTGATCAAATATTTTCTTCTAAAATGTGCTATAATAGACTTAATACAATAAAATATAATTTTGTGTTATTTATTTATATAGATGCTGGGTGTTGAACTCAGGACCTCACACATTCTAGGAATAGTCTGTATCAGAGCTACACACCTGCCTATCTACAATTCAAGAATATGTATCAGAGTTACACCTCTGTCACTTATTCTTCACTTTCAGCCAGCTTCCTCTGCTATGCCAGAATTAAAAGATTATTCAATTCTTTGTCTATGTCACCTTTGGTTATAGGTACCTTCAACATATGACATTTATATATAGAGTCTTCATTAAAATGTTTAAAATACTGTTTATATTTTTATTAGTCATTAAAAACACATGAAATACATTTGCATTCTAAGTTTCTTTTCAAGTAAGCAAATTTCTACTTCAATTTTCTATTTGAGAAATGTGTAGAATATATGAGGAAACAAAGGGTATGCTTACAAATAAGGGAGATTCATTCACTATATTTTTTTGTTTGTTTGTTTTGTTTTTTGTTTTTTGAGACAGGGTTTCTCTGTGTAGGTTTGGCACCTTTCCTGGCACTCACTGGGTAGCCCAGGCTAGCCTCGAACTCACAGAGATCCGCCTGCCTCTGCCTTCTGAGTGCTGGGATTAAAGGCATGTGCCACCACCGCCCAGCTCCATTCACTATATTTTTACAGAAAGTTCTTACTATTACTAAATGCTCTTTACTTTCTGAAACTGTTACAGATATCTCCCAATGAAAAACCAAACACTAATAACAAACCTTGGATTCAAAGGAAAGGAAAGCTATAATTCAATCACCCTGAAGATGTAACTGCCAGGACCTAACTTCTATTTCAAATTGATAGTGATTATTTAGGAATGTCTATTTCTTTACAATCAGAACAATTTTTTATTCTATTCTATTATCAATTCGTCTTCTACCTTTTTACTTTTTAGATTTTTTCATGTATATGAGTATTTTGCTTGAATGTATGTGCACCATGTGTATGCCTGATGCTGACAAAACTCAGAAGAGAGTGTTTCATCCCCTGGAACTTGAATTACAAATGGTTGTGATCTACTTCATGGGTTCTGGAAATGAGTCCAGGTCCTCTGCAAGAACAACAGATGTTCTTAATCATTAAGTCTAGGCCCCTAGTACTCTATCTTTGGTAGTCAAATTCATCTGTGTACAATTATTTAAACTAGGTTTACTAGTAAAATAAGCAGCATCAATTCACTCTAAAATAGATATATGTCTCATGAAATGTTTCCAGTCTTGATTAAATTTTTGGTGATACCCAACACAATACAAAAATTACCCAGGCCTAAATTTCACATTTCACTTATTCTGGGAGGGATTCCAAAAAAAAAGCATTGCTGGGTTCTGGTGTTATTTTCTTTGTTGTTGTTGTTGTTGCTTTGTTCTTTGCTTTTGCCTTGCTGCTTTGAGTAGATCATTGGACATTGGAACATGACTGTTTTTCTTTACATATAAAAAAGTTTTCAAGAAAATTTCCTTGACATATTTTATTAAATCCATCTGATTTTATAAAATAAATGCACTTTATTTCAGATATAAAAATTTAACCTCAGTCCAAATATAATTTTTCTTCAATATTTGTCAAGAATCATGTGTAACAAATGTATATTAATCTGTAGCCCATTTTTTAATTGGATTGCTTGTTTTTTTGCTGTAAAGTTTCTGGGGTTCTTTATATATTTTAGATATCAGCCCTCTGTCAGATGTTGGGTTGGTGAAGATCTTTTCCCATTCTGTAGGCTGTGGTTTTGTCTTATTTATTGTGTCCTTTGCCTTACAGGAGCTTCTTATTTTCAGGAGGTCTCATTTATTAATTGTTGCTCTCAGTGTCTGTGTTACTAGTGTTATATTTAGGAAGTGGTCTCCTGTGCTGATGTGCTCTGCATCTCTGAGATGGAGCCTCCTTGGTCATGTGGATGATCTTTTTTATATGTTCTTAGATTTGGTTTGGCAGTATTTTATTGAGTATATTTGCATCCAATGTTCATGAGTAAAAATGATCTGTAATTCTCTTTCTTTGTGGGGTCTTTGTGTGGTTTGGGTGTAAGGGTGACTGTGACCTCATAGAAAGAATTTGGCAATGTTCCTTCTGTTTCTACTTTGTAGAATGATTTGACAAGTATTGGTATTAGCCCTTCTTTGAAAGTGTGGTAGAATTCTACACTAAAATTGTCTATCCCTGTACTTTTTTTGATTGGGAGATTTTTATGACTGCTTCTATTTCTTTAGGGGGTTATTCATCTATTTAAATTGTTTTCCTGATCTTGATTTAACTTAGCTAAGTTGTATCTATCAAGAAATTTGTCCATTTCTTTTAGATTTTCTGATTTGTGGAGTACAAGTTTTTGAAGTATGACCTAATGATTCTCTGTATTTCTTCAAAGTCTGTTGTTATGCTCTCCTTTTCATTTCTGATTTTGTTAATTTGGATATTCTCTCTCTGCCTTTTAGTTAGTTTGGATAAGGGTTTATCTATTTTATTGATTTTCTCAAAGAACCAACTCTTTATTTCATTGATTCTTTTGTATTGTTCTCCTTGTTTCTATTTTATTGATTTTAGCCATCAGTTTGATTATTTTTTGCAGTTTACTCCTCCTAGGTGTGTCTGCTTCTTTTCATTCTAGAATTTTCAGGTGAGCTATTAATTTGCTAGTATGGGATCTCTCCAAATTTTTCATGAAGGCAGTTAGTGCCATAAACTTTCCTCTTACACTGCTTTCATTGTGTCCCATAAGTTTGGGTATGTTGTACATTCATTTTCGTGGAATTCTATGAAGTCTTTAACTTCTTTCTGTATTTCTTCCTTGACCCAGTGGTAACGCAGTAGAGAGTTAATCAGTTTCCCTGAGTTTGTAGGCTTTCTGTTGTTGTTGAAATCCAGT
>LZPO01087280.1:144291-196108 GCA_001675575.1 Neotoma lepida | reverse complement strand
AAAAAAAAAAAAGAATAGTTGCTTTGGAAAAGAGGTTCTGCTTTTGTTTCCACAGAAGATGAAAACCTGTGGATTGCCTCCAAGCTAATATGGCTTTATCAGCCAGAACCCCCTGAAAGGTCTCTAATGACATCATGACCCAGATGATTCAACATCCAAAACCAGCTTCAAAGCAACTGGCAGAGATATCCATCCTCATAGACTACTACAGCCAAGATTTAATGATAATTCTTAATTTTCTCAGGATCCCCATAAGACTACCAGCATCTCCAATCAGCAGGAAGTAGCCTAGAAAACTATGCCCATATTCCCAAAAAATGGATTATGGATGTTTGTCTTTGTTTAGGGGTTGGTTACACATTGTTATTGGTCATAGTCAATCTCTTTCTAAAAGAAAAAGGGGATATGACATAGATATGATAGGATGAAAGGGTAGATTATTGAATATACTTTTAAAGAGCAACAATTTGTTTAAAATGCTTTACAATGCTATGGATTTTAGTTTATTAATACAAATTTAAAGTTAATTTTGTTATACTATATGTATACTTCTACTCTTGTTTAAGGTATTACGTTTGTAGAGCTCATTTGAAACTGTAATGTTTTTAATAAATACAGATTGATAATTAGTCATCTATGATAATCAAACTTATAGTCATGTTAGTTAAGTTTTCTAGGTATACATAGATATATTTCAATTAGGTAGGTAATCTTCAAACACTTCAAAGACCTACAGAAAACGGCATTTAAAATGTTTTAAAAACTTAGACTTTCCTGGACAATGAGATACATTTGCTCCTGGCAGCACCAATTTACTTCAAAGAGAATGATGGGCATCAAAGATACTCCATATTGAGTTTATCTTCTTCTTGGCAGAACTGGTCACTTGAGCAAGAAACTGTTCTTGCCTGGACTGATTGACAAAATGTTGTATAGACTGGACATTCAGGACCCATAGAAAAATGACCACTAAATTTTGCCAAAAGAAGGCAAGATGGTCCTTCAGGTTCCTGCTTTGCAAAGGAGACTGCCAGATATTCTACAGGACACAGGGAGAAGTGACTGAAAAAACTCTAGGCCTATAGGCTGAAGATGGATGCCCCAACATCATAAAGAAACTTTGGGTGACGGTCCTAGGACCCAGCTGTGTCTGTCATTCTAGATTTTTGGAAGTTGCTTAAATGTACTTCCTGTTTACTTAGGTAATATTATATCCTTCTGAGGTCTTTGATGTAGTTGAAGACTAAATAGTTATAATTATAATTTTCCTTGGTTATGATAAAAGATAAATTAGATATGAAACTTTAGACTCACAAATAGGATATATAGATATTTTCTTTAATTTTGCCAACTACAAATAGACTGGATATTATAACTGTAATTCCTGCTTGATAACTGTTCTAAATTATGTAATTTTACTATGTTAGAGTAAAAACTTTCCTTTTTGACTAGACAGAAGAGTAGAAGTGCTGTGGGATGTCTTTCTATATGCTGTGAATATGTATTGCTCTAATTAGTTGATAAATAAAGCTGCATTGGCCTATGGCAAGGTAGCTTAGAGGCAGGCAAGAAATCCAAGCAGATATACGGAGAGAAGAAAGGAGAGGAGAGGAGACTCCAGCTGCCACTGAAGGAGCAGCAACATGCCAGCAGACCTGTAATGCCACGGCCACATGGCAACTTACAGATTAATAGAAATGGGTTAAGTTATAATAGCTAGCTAGCAAGAAGCCTAGCTATTAATTAGTAGTAATTATTATAAACCTCTGAATGATTATTTTATAAGTGGCTGTGGGACTGCAGGACTGGACAGGACTGCAGAAACCTTCTGGCTACAATCTGAGAATTTATTTGTACTGCAAAACCATGAAATTATTCTACATTGGAACATGAAATTTGGGGTACATAAACTGTAGATGAATTGCTAAATGGTCTTATTAATAAAAACCCCGTGCCAGATAGTGGAGTGAAAAACTGAGAGATTAGAGGAATATGACAAGCCATACCCAGCCTCATCTCACTGACACCTCAGTCTCCAAAGAGACCTATTTCCTGTATACCCATGCCTATATGCCTTTCTGTTCTACATCTCACTTCCTCTCTCCACCCAGCTACATCATTTCCTCTTCCTGCCCAGATCTGTCACTTCCTGTCTGCCTATACAGACCTCCAGACATTTATGGTTAACTAGTGTTGGCATTCAAGGCATGTGCTACCACACCTGGTTCTGTTCCCAGTGTAGCCTTGAACTCAGAGATCTGATAGATATCTGTCTCCCAAATGCTAGGATTAAAAGCATGTGCTAAAACTGCCTGACCTCTATGTTTATTACAGTGGCTTTTCCCTCTGATACTCAGATAAACTTTATTAGGGTACACAATATACTGGAGGGCACAATATATCACCACAATAAACCTCTATTCCTGGGCCATGGTCTCATAAAATGGCTCCAGTATGAAATCTTATTTCATCTAAGATGAGAGCTCTGGTTTTTGCATCAACATCTTCAGCACACTGAAGTACCATGTTCTGCTCAAGTGCCTGTGCTCAACCACATTGAGGATGTCACCTATCTGCACATCCCTGAATTAAGGATACAGGTGTACAGATAGGTTCATGTGGCATTTCTCTAAGATACTGTACATTCAAATGTAGTGGAGATAGTTCCTCTGGATGACAGTAGTCCTCTGAATCTTCATCATAGTTACTGGAAATATTCTACCTTTAAATGGATATATTACCAGTGGAGGGGCATTTCTTTTCTGTGTCAATAACCCCAGAGACCTCTTTAGCTGTCTTGAAACCTAAACCGATGTCATTGCAGTATAAAAGGAGTTTTCCTTGCCATTTTTGCCAGAAGAATTCTCTTCTTTTTGTAAGACAGTGTGCTGCTTTTGCTAAGTGTGCTCAGTCTGAATGTAACAGACATGGAAGAAATGAGGATATTCTAAAGAGACACTTGTATCTCTCAATCTGACTATCAGAATATCAAAACAATGGACCCAAAAGAAATGGAATTTCTCCAGAACTCTCATTGTGTAAGAAGGAAAATAAACCATTCAGGGGGCACAATTTGTATCCCTGAAAGAGATTTTACACAGTTCTAATAATTTTAAGACCACCTTACAGGTTAAGACTGAAGTCCAATTATGGGTGAATGATGGGTAGGACTACACCTAATCAGGACTGCTGAGTTGTGTATATACTTGGTCCTCTATTCAAACTGATCAATCTCCAGGATGCTGAGACTTTGCAGGGTCCTAGATCTCTTTGCTTTTCCTCCCAGGGTGTCCACATTGAATAAATCTCATTTGTCTGCTTTCCACTTTTAGTATGTCTCTTTTAATTGGCTTATTGAGGGCAAATGGCCAAACCTGATTTAGGGTACAGGTTTGTGACCACCCAAGTTTGATAACATGGATGTATGCCATCTTCTAGGCAGTCTGAGAGTATAATCTGAGTTTTCTCTGGTTCTAGATGGAGCTATGAAATGCCAATTTGTCCTAAAGATAATCTTTCTTAACAATTTCCTCCTTCCATTTAGTTGCTTACTATATCTTTACTATTGAGATTGTCTGCCTCTACAGCTCTAACTAAAAAAATAACTTCAGAAAGAGTTGGTATTGGAAATTGGATACTGACCCAAATCTCAATGCCTGCCCTGACACTTGGCATTTTTATACTTTTTATTGTACCAGAGCAAACTAAAATTATTGAAGACAAGAAAACAAACAAACAACAACAACAACAAAACCAAGTTTATAAAGGAGATATGTCTTACCTGGAAGCAAGCAGCTTTCCTCAGCTAAGCATTGACAAGCAAATTAAAAAACCTCTGCCAGACTTGCTTATTTATTAGATCACCTATCACCATTATTCATTTGCAAACTAAACTTTCCTCAGTCAGTATGCTAACTTCCTGGAGATATCTTCTTTACCTATTAGTATGTTAATAGGATTCTAGGATGTAGTCATTTCCCAGACCTGAAAAACTTTAGATGAGTCAAACTAGTCTCTACCCTTAAAGGAACTTCCACCAGAGACCAATGAAGTTATGTAAACATGAGAAATTTTCATCTACTGCCTCCCAAAACCCTTAAGATCACCTTCCCATTAAAAAATGTGGACTGCCTTTGTGTGAGGCTTATTGTCTCTACCCTATTTCCCACAATGGGACTTGTAAAACTATCTCAACCACTTACTGTCTCCAGAACTGCTTTAGGAGAGGCAGCAGGTAGTAGGACCTCCTGGCCCTGAAACATGACTGCTTTGTCTTTTTTGCAAAATGATCTATCTTCTAGCTTCCATCTGAGCTCTGTTTCCAAAATCCCACACCAACAAGACTCAACATTGTCGATATAAGCACTATTTAAAGGGACCAAGGCAAAAGTATTGTGAGAGCCAAAGTTTAATTTCTGTGCCTAAGAGATCCACAAAACAAAACTGCCATTAACCTTTAAGCCCCTTTCCCAAGGACAGATATTTTCTGAGATGCTGGAGGCTGTTGTTCAAAAAAAAATAACAAACTACATGTTTCCACTTCCCTAAACAAGTTTGGTTGATCCAACTGCACTGGATATGGTTGATCATATGTAGGTGGGAGGTTTTCAGGCAGGAAATACATTGGGATATGTACTTGCTTCTGATTGGACTTGGTGGTAAATGGTCTTGTGGATTTGCCTTTGTAAGCCTCTGCAAAATGTGACTCGTTGCCATTTTCTGGGAACCCGAGAATGGACCTGGCCAGAGTCCATCATCCTGGCAAACATTTAAGTAAAGCTTGCTTCAAATTTGGCTCAAAAATTATGGTAGTGGTCATATTCTTGACTGGTGGGATTAACATTTTCTGGAGACCCTAGCAAGATTAAGAACATTCACTCAAATTCTAAAGCTGGACTTTCCAGAGCTCCAGGACTAAGGGGCTACCTCAGGAAGCAAGTGCCTTGAGATGTTCCAAGGCTCCGAGGCTGCCTTCACTTTTACAGACTATCAGAGTGAACTTCTGTGCTGAGAAAAATAGCAAGAATCTACTGGGGTCTCCTGGTGAATCACAGTCTGGTTCTGTTCTGTGGGATCCCAATCTTGGTTTGGGATATTTGAAAGTTGAATATGGACGGGATTTGACCAGACCCCAGTATTCTCCCATTCAGGGAAAATAGTGAGATGACGCCTGCCTGCCTGGTTCTGGTTGGTTAGTTTTCTCTGTCTGTTTCATGCAGAAAGTTTTGTCTATCTGTTTTGTGTGTATAGATGGGTCTGTGTTTTCTAGTGTGTCTGTAAGTTTTGTTGCAAACATGGAGATGAGAAAGAAATGAGTCAGGCTCTGTTGAATGTGTGCATGTGTGGTGGCCACTATGTTTTGTTTCTGACTGCTCTTCTTTGAGTGTGTGAGCTTTCTGTGTTCTGTGTTTCTTGGTTATATTTTTGCATATTTAAAAAGTTTCTTCTATGTCCTATGGGATTAACAATATCCCCACACAAAGATCCATCATGAAACTTGTTTTTTAATTTTACATTTTAAGCTTATTTAAGCAAAAGCAGTTCATATATTTTTGATCACTTAATAAAGATTTTTTTAGCTATCATTAGGTTATCTTTCCTATCAGATTTTCCAAAATATTCCAAAATAGTTTTCAATATGAACTTACACATATAAGACCAAATACCTGATATATGAGGGAAAGAATAAATTCTATGAAAGAGAACTGGAAATAAGCAATGACTGTAAAAAATAATTAAAATTGTAGTAATATGAAGGGGATGGCATGTTGCAGCAGGTCCAGAGTCTAACTACCTTATCTTAGGCAAACTTAAGCCTCTGAATAGCTATTGCTTGCCTACTGCTTTGTCAGCACTGACATCTGGTGATTAATAAATAGTAACTCTTTGAAATCTACTAACTTAGCAGACAGTTAGCTTCCACCAACACAAAAGTCATCAGACAACATCTGAGGTCCATAGAAAAGCTTCCCCTATGTTGCTGTAATCATGTTGAGGAGTTTGAGATCACTGGATAGATCACCAGTCAGCCAAATTTTATTAAAACTGCAGCTGACCACAGCTCCTTGGTCAGATTCAAGACTGTGGCCTTGACTGAAACTGGGAGGTGTTTTTGAGGGGCAAAAGCCACTATTACTTTATTCTTGCAGACATGCACTTCTGCAGGCCAGAGATAACATACAGGCCTTTTGCAAGCAGTGGTTAAGCAAGTTTAAAGAAGCCAAATAAACAGTTACACATTTCTGAAACAGGACAAAAAGTGGTCAGCATTCCTGGAATATTTTAGCAGGATTAAATTCTTGTAATTGTCTTAACAGAGGTTACACACAGGGCTGGCCTCAGCCCTCTAATATTTTTGCTTTAGTCAAAATGCATTCCTTAGGTGCTACAACCACCTCTCTGATGTACTCACTAGTATATTTTAAGCTTGCCTTGATTTCTGACTATTTTTGTTCTATAAAATTATGTAATTTTCTAAAACTGCTTTCACATTGGAACATGGAATTTTGGATAACCTAAATCCATGTTCCTGGGCCATGGTCACTCAAAATGGCTCTAGAACAAACTCTCTCTTATCCCTTTAAGGTGTGGGCTGTGTCAATACCCACTCACTGTCAGTCCCTGCATTTGGTTCTTTAAGGTATGCTTACTGTATCAGTGCCTTTGTCTCTGTACTTATTAGATATATTATTCAAAATGATTTACACAAGTTATAATCAATATTTGCAGAAAGACATGTGTGCACACATGGTTATACATGTGTCTGTAGACAGAAGACAGACAGAAAACATCTAAGTAAAGCAAAACAATATTTTTAGAAATCCACCTCTTCCAATACATTTTTGTCATAGCCTTTCCCATTTTGTTCCCATATTCTCAAAGTTATAGAACATGTCTGAATAGAACTAAACAAATATATTGATTCTTCTGGTGGTTTTTGACTTTTTCATGACTCCTAGGAAACTATTAATGTGTGGTAATCTCACAGTCTCTCCCACTAGCTACCTACCTTAATTTCACCTACTCAGCCTGTTCTATGTCTCAGGTTGGGCAGTATATGACTTGGTGTAATGCAAAAACTATCCAGATTCAGTGTTATGCCTGTGTTAGAGCATGAGGAATGAGAAGTTTGTTTCTAAGTTACTGTTGTCCACTTTATTATTCTGAGTTCCAAAATACTGGCAGAGACATTTCTATTTAGAAAAGAAATAGCTATCATTTCCTCTAAATTACACTATCCTTCTCAAAATATCCTTTTGTATAGGTGATTAACTTATTAGTATTTTCAATTTTAATATAATTAAAATCTAGGATTCCTATAATTAAATATATTACTTAAATCAACATTACTGCATACTTTCTACCTTGGAACTAATTTTTTTGTAATGAACTAATGTATATCTTCTGAGAGACTATATGCTGAAAAATATTTCCCATAACTACATACTGAATTGTTCATTGAGTTTGCTAAGCTCTTTATGTACTCTGATCTGGTTGCAACATTTAGTGAATCAATTTGCTTCTGTTATTTGAACCTATAACCAAATAATAAAGTTTACTCTCTCTCTCCTGATTTAAGATTCTTTTCTAATCAATAATTTTTATTTCAGTTGAAACACTAAAAGTAAGCCCTATGGTACTCCTTAATGATACTCTAGTTGACAAATCCAATATGGGTCATTATGTTTTTAAAATATACATTTCTACTTTAAACAAAATACAAAATGCTTCTGATAAGTCCTGGCTGATATATAATTTATTAGCACATTCATCAGATGTCATAAGTAATTTATTCCTGAGAAAAAAGTACAATTTTTCTAATCAGAATTTGTGAGCAAACCATTTGGAATATAATATATGATTGTCTGTTTCTGTTTTTTGAGGATTCACAGGTTGCTAGCACAGTTTTTCTCTGTGCATACCTTGATGTGGAAAAAAATCTTAAGGATTTTGCTCTTTTTCCCAACTTGAACATGTAATTACCTTTCCTGAGGGGCCACCAAGTTGATGGAAGATAATTTAGAGTGGGTGGAAAGAGTCTTTGAGTTTATTATTAATGCTAGTGAAGTAGGCAAAATTCCTTTTAAGCACCTTTATGGATAAGAAGAAAAGTTAATATTTTATTAAAAAATGATATAGTTTATGGAATATTCCTTTACAGTGTGTGAATATATGTCACTATGATTGGTTTAATAAAAAGCTAAATAGCCAGTAGCTAGGTAGGATTTTCGGGGCAGAGAGAATGTTGGAAACAAGGAGGGCAGAGTCTGAAGAGTCACTAGCCAGATGCAGAAGCAGCATGGAAAGTTCATAGATGAGGTAAATGAGCCTCGGGGCAGCACATAGATTAATAGAAATGGATTAATTTAAGTTGTAAGAGCTGGCTGGAGACAAGCCTAAGCTATTGGGTGAGATTTTATAATTAATATTAAGTTTCTGTGTGGTTATTTGGGAGTGCCTAGTGGAACAGAGCTGATTGGTGGTTCCAATGAAAAACTCAGCCTACAATAGTTGAATGTCCCTGAAAGGTAAAATCAGTGCACTGTGTGTCACACAGACTGCAAATCCTGATATCCAGCTTTGAGTTTTATATTATTTTGTGCTTTAGGTTTTAGTTAAAAGAAAAAGAATTGCAGTATAGAAATACATTTAATTCATTCATTGTTTATGAAATACATATAATTGGCTAGTATACAACATAAATTTCTTTCAATATATATTAGAATTTTTAAAGGAAAATGTTGAAAAAGGGAAAGGAAAATCATTTACAGAAATATGATGTTATTGTTTTATTTTCATATCAAAGTATTTTGACAAGTTCCTTAAGCTTTCTTTTGAATCCCATTATACATTCTTAATCCTGTCTTTCTAATTAGAATATTTTTAGTTTTTTTCTAAAACCGCTGTTAAGGAATCAGTGACATTTCATGTCGTTTTCATTAACTTCATAAGCATATAGATACAATATTTTAGTGCAAAAAATGACTAGCTTTTTGAAGGAAAAAATTCAGTTTAATAAATTGAAATTAAGCAAGGAATATTTATAAGGAAGATTCTCTTTTTAAAAATGAGAGTACTATAAAATTTAATTTGTTCAGCCTAACTCCCTGAATTGAATTTTCATAGCCGAATGAATACAAAGGAAAATTTTATTTTTTCAGTCTGTTCTAAAACGAATCCTTATTACATAAGCTTTTACCTGTTTGTACCCAAATTTCTCTCACTATTTCTTACCTCAGTGAGAGGTTCAACTACTTCCCTTATTTTAACAACCAAGTGTTATATTGTTCTACAGGTCCACATAGATACTAGTAAACATTTATCAGTGCTATCTGTTCTGACTGGGAGTGTTCATGGACCAATAATCAAAGATTGTGAATATTACCCTTGTCCTTACAATAGTAACCAATATAATTACCATCTTCACAGTTCATTTACTCTCTCTCTTTCCCTCAAACACCTAAATTCTAGCTCGCTTCCTTAGACTCCTTGTAGTATGCTGTAGAAATCTTCTATACCTTCTCAAATTAGTCTCATCTTTCTTTCCTTAATCTAACTTTCATGCAACATTAACTACATTTCCCCAATATTCTGAAAATAATAATACAACACTGATGCTGACCATCTCCTTCTATGACATTACAAATTCCTTAAACACCATGTTCAGTATATCCTAGAAGTTTCTTTCCATCTGATTAACATAAAAAATCTCATGATTTCTTCACTCATTCTCAGAATTTCTTGGTAGAAAAATATGAACTTTTATTTAGAGTTTTTCTTTCTAGTAATTTATTTTTCTTGCCTCTGCTTTACTTTTCCATTTCCAGTTTCTCTTTAGACTACTATTCGTCATTTGGAAGTCCATTTTTCTCAAAGAGGTCTTCTAGTTTCACCAGCATTTTCTTCTGGATGCTCTCATGCAAGTCTGTACTTCTTCATAACTTTTATCTGATCTTATTTAAAAATTACAATAGTTCTCACCTGATAGTGATAAACTTTCACTAATGTCAGGATTGCTCATCCAGCTGATTTACTACATTCTGAATATCTATTACAGCACCTTATATGAGGAAAATGTTCCAAAAGCTTTTGTTGAATAAACCAACATATGGTAGCATATTTCAAATGACACTTAATTGTAATTTAAGGTCCATGCCACAGTCGTATGACATTCTTATTGCATATCATAGATTAACTGCATATAACTAGCAAAGTGGTGAATTGGCAGGAAATAAATGTGAAACACCAAAAAGAAATTTATTCATAAATGATAATGTTCCAAGCTGTTTTTTTACAATTTGGAATTCTTTATCAAAAAATTTATAGAGTGTGGATTAGCAGAAAAGTGTACTTAGGAACAATGGCAGGTGGCTTTTGATCTGTCCGTGCTACAAATTATGTGATCCCTAGGTCACACTGTCTGGGGACACAGATAAACTGAAAATTGAAGGGATTGGAGAAGACTACAGGGAATGGAAATGTGCTCTTCAGCCAAGAGTGAGAATACATATTATAGAGACCTTGGTAATCTCCAGGAAAAATGCCTAGTGGAATCCTTGAAATTTCCCCCTTGAAGAAAAAAAATACACGTACAGGAAATACAAAAACATCTAACCATCTGGCTGCCCCTTTGTGATCTTCTTAGTGAGTACTTCAGTCACTAAAGGTATTTATTGTGGTTTTAAGAACTTATGTATTCCCCATAGTTTATAATATACTGTGATTATTTGCATGAGATGGGTGACAGTACTTGAGAAAGTGTATCATATTGTTTTAAGGCAATGTCATAACTTCCAAGACCCATTATTTGGTAAAGTTTTTGTGACTCATCATAGATTTCCTGGCTGGATTTGTCCTGTTCCTAATTGCAATGAAATAGTGGAAGTAGAGAAACAGATGATTCTTAAGTCCTAGGTTCTAACATTGATGTAGATGAATCTTGCAAAAATAACATGAAGGGAGAGATTCAAATTACAACAACTAAAACTATGAAATGGTAAATTGCATTCTTTAGTCATAATTATTTGAAAAGTGAGTACAGATACACTACAAGGTCATAAGTTTTTATGCATCGGAAAATATACATATGGGCTATGTTTTATTTCATGGAAATGTGACTAAATTATACATTTATACTTTATATACATTTTATGCAGATGTACACTTAAGAATTTAGGTGGTGGGAGTCAAGCAAGAGAAAATTTAGTCTGTTCAATACTATTACATTATAATTACAAAAGTGATACTTTCTTTTTTGGTTTAATGCTAATGGTTGGCTTTTCTGTCTTCCATTTATTTTGTACACTTAGGAGAAAAACATGGGTCTCTTGGTTTAGTACATTATAGATAATCTATTTTTAATGTAATGAAGCAAAATAGTTAAATCTAGTATCTTTATAGGAAACTGTATGGATGTAGCTATACCTGGTTGTGTCTTTTCGATTTTCAGATTAGAACATACACCCCTAATATGCTATTATTTGTCTGTGCAGCATGGAAGACAGTGGCACTGAGTGTGATTTGAACTGTGGATACTTGGATCAAGAGGTTCCAGAGGAGAAGAATATTAATATTTGGTCTAGGGATCATTCTTGTGATATTTTGGTGATGAATGTGGCTGCTTTTTGCCCTTGTCAGAAAAGTCTGCCTGAGGGCAAAGTGAACAGTATTAGATGAATTCCCTTAGCAGAAGAAATCTCAAAACAGCCTAATATAGACATTGTTGTGTGGTTACTAGTGTGAACTCTAATGAAAATATATAATTAAAAGGGGCGAGCTGAGTAATCCAGTAAGCAGCACCCCTCCATGGCCTCTGCACCAGCTTCTGCCTCCAGGTTCTGGCCCTGTTTGTGTTCCTGTCCTGACTTCCTTCAATTTCAACAGCAATATGGAAGTGTAAGCCAATAAACCCTTTCCACCCCAACTTGCTTTTTGGTTCTGGTGTTTTGTTGCAGCAATGGAAATCTTAACTAAAGACAATTTCATACATTGATTGTACAAATTATGGGTTTTATTATTGATGATTTTCTGTGAATTTAGCAGCTGCACATGAATCTAGTGACATTTTAATTATCATCTGCAGCCCACAACCCCACAAGTCAGTGCCAAGCTGGCCACTCAGGATGTGGCCTGGCAGGGCTTCCAGTCTCGTGGCCCCAGACCTGTTACAACCATGATGTGTAAGTTGAAATTAAGTCTCTACCATTCTATTTATCAGTAAGACTCAGGAGTCAAAGGCTGAGGTGAAAACCTGCTAGCTCAGAGAGATTAAGTAGCAACTAGCTGATCTTGCTTTTTGACTGGAGACACATCCCTTCCCTCATCCCAGAACCCAAAAAAGAAGTTCAAACTCTAGTCCCTACCCTTTCCTTCTTGTGCATCTTCTCTATTCAAATTGCTGGCTTCTTTATGGTCAATTCCAGTCAGCTAGTCACTGGCTCTGCCCTTGATTCAAGGTATAACTTTATTGGCAAGTCTTGGAAGTGTCAGAGAATGATCAAAATATCCTACAACATTTCCCCCTTTTTGTCTAAATAAAAAGAAAATTTTTAACTCTAACACAGTAAAACCATGTACAATAAAAATGATTATCAGATATTGTCTAAATAAAGAGGGAGGGTTTTAACTCTAACATAGTAAAACTATATACAATTAGAACAATTATCAGGTAAGAATTACATTCATGATATCCACTTCATATGTATTTGGATAATTCAGAGAAAGTACTGTATCATCTATCCTATCTTAGTGAGCCCAAAGTTTTATACCTAAACCACTTTCTATCATAACTTGTATTACCATCCTAAAAGTATCTTTTTAGATTTAAAAAAATTTTCTTAGATAAACAACTTAAGTTTTATGTCTCTTAATCTTATGTACTTTACACCCTCTTGTGGGTTTCTTCTCTGAATTTGGTAACAAGGAAAGCTGTAACTATAACTACCTAGTCTTCAACCCCATCAAAGACCAAAGAAGGATATAATATTACCTGAGTAAACAGGAAGTACAGAGAAAGCAACTTCCAAAACTGTAGAAATAACAGAAACATCAGGCTGCCTGGACAGTCACCCAAGGTTCCTCTACAACATTCAGGGATCCATCTTCAGCCTACAGGCCTAGAATATCTAACAGACTTTTCTGTAAAGCAGGAATTTTGAAAGACTGTTCTACTTGGTCTTGGCAATGTTTGGCAGTCACTTTCTTTTGTGTTCTGATTGTCTAACTTGGACAGCATATTGTCAGCAGTTGAGGCAAGGGCAGTTTCTTGCCCAGTGGCTAACTTTTGCCACAAAGAAAGCAAATTCCATATGGAGGTTCTTCAAAGCCCATCTGAAGTAGATTGGTGCTGCCAGGAGCAAATGTGTCTCATTGTCATGAAAATGCTTTTGTTATTAAAACATCCTAAATGCCATATTCTGCAGATCTCTAACGTGTTTGAAGACCACCTATCTAAAATATACCTCTGTTGGGCCTTGAAAACATACCTAACATGACTACAAGTATGATTGTTATAGGTGACTAATTATTAACTTGCATTTCTTTATTATCCTAAATAGTTTGTAATAATAACTTTTAAGGACTAGAAATTTACATTACAATGTTAAATGAGCTCCACTGGTACAATACTTCAAACAAAGTAGAAACATATGTACAGTATGTTCTAACAAAAATAACCTTAAATTTGTGTCATTATACAAAAATATCTTAAACAACAGTAGAAACATTTATACAGTATAACAAAAATAACTTTAAATTTCTATCAATATACAAAAATCCATACCATTGTAAAATATTTAAGACTAGTAGTTGTTTTTCAGTTTAAAAGTAGATTCACTAATCTACCTTTTTATCCTATCATTCCCATATCCCCCTTTTTCTTTTCAGAGCAAGATCCTGAATCTAATCTCCTTTGTTCTGCTTTTTTTCCTGACCATTACCAATAACAACTTTTAACCATCCCCCCTAAATGGTGACAAATATCCATAACCCATTGAATGACCAAAAACCACCTATCCTACCTCTTGGGAATATGGGCATCATGTTCTCTAGATTACTTCCTGTTGTCTGGGGGGCTTAAGAGATGTAAAGTATATAAAGTTGAGAGACATAAAAGCATAAATTGTTTATCTAAGAAAATGTTTTGAGGTCTAAAAATAGTTTTGAGCTATACAAGTTAGGATAGAAAGTAAATTAGGTATAAAACTTTAGACTCATGAAGATAGCATATATAATAATGGAGTATTTTCTCTGAATTTGCCAAATAAAAATGAACTCAACATTGTGAACATAATTCTTACCTGATAATTGTTCTTATTGTATATAATTTTTCTGTGCCAGAGTTAAAATATTCCCTTTTTATTTAGACAAAAAGGGGGAAATGTTGTGTGATATTTTGATCACATTCTGATGCTTCCTAGACTGCCAATAAGATTTGCTTTGAATCAGAGTATGGAGCTAGCTACTAGCAGACCAAAATTAACCATAGAAGTTTCGGAAGACTGAGGACAGAGAGACACAGGAAGTAGTAGGGCAGGGATTAGAACCCTCTTGGGTTGGCCTTTTGGGGATTGAGGACCGAGAGAGAAGGATACTGGTCACTTCTCTGCTGTTTCTCTGATCATTCAGGTTCTTACCCCCATATCTGACTTCTGAGTTTTTATTGATAAAGAATAATGAGATAAATGCTTCAGGTAAGGGAATTCCAGGCTGTAAAGAGCCCATTGGCTGAATCATCTTACTTATGGCTCTTAAATCTGTTAACAATCTCCATTTTTCAGATTTCTTTTTAATGACAAATATAGGAGAATTCCAAGGATTGGTTGATTCTTCAATATGTTGAGCATTTTGTTTCTCTTGTATCAGCTGTCCTAGTGCCTGTAATTTTTCTGATGTCAAAGGCCATTGTTCTGTCCAGACAGGTTTGTCAGCTAACCATTTCAAAGATAGGGCTGTCAGTACCTTTGAAAGATCATCAGATGTTGTGCCCTGCTTATGTACAACCTGAATGGCCTATGATTGTTCATGATACCTTTTAATATTTCTTTCAGAAGCATTCTTTTTTATGATTTGTTTCTGAGGCTAGAGGAATGTTAATCTGTGTTTTCCAATGTTGCAACAAATCACATCCCCATAAACTCATTGCTATGTTAGCCACATATGGCTTTAATTTTTCTACCTGCCCTTCTGACTTTTATACACTCTTATTATTCCACTTAGCTGCTCTGGAGTCCCATGACCAAGCATGTGCTGTCAACATTCAGGCAAAATGCTTAGTCACTCCAGGGCCTTATGTCCTACATAATCTGTGCATGGTATGGTCACATAATCTGTGTGTATCATGGCCATGTAATCTATGAACATGCATGGTGTAGCTACATAAGCCCCTATATGCATGCACGAGGTGACCCTTAAAAGCAGACTCCACCCATTTTCCCCACCCTTTCCATGCATTCTCTTTAGTAGGCCTACTCACTCCCATCTTTCTCCATTCCCTAATAGACTCTCGAAGTGGGTGTTATTATACCTCATGGTTCATTTCTCGAGCCTAGTAAATAACATTGGTAAATAAATAACACACTTGACCCATCTTGCTCTTTGTTTTACCTTAGATTTACCTCCTGAAGAGGCCAATCTGAATCCCAAGATTTTGATGAAATTATTGTTACATCTGCACCTGTGGCAACCAAACCTTCAGTTACAATGCCATTTATCCAAATTTTTGGCTTTAGTCTTTGGTCATTTATAGAAGTTTGTCAAAATACTTGTTTTATGGCCTCTCCTGAAAATTGTTTTATCTACTGAAGCTGTTCTGTCATCCAGAGCAGTACGATTTTCAACAACACACATTAGATCCTCTAATTGCTCTGTGAAGGAGTTTCCCCATGTCGACAGAGAATAATTGAACCAAATTTGACATTGCAGCCTGAAAGAGGACCTCTAAGGCATTTCCTGATGGTAAAGGATTACCTTGCCTATCCCTTGTTGATCTGCATTCATTAGTCAATGTCAGCCTTTGCCACACCTTCTGTATACTCCAGAATGTTGGGGCCTTCTGTTTGGATTATCTCTAGGAAAAAAAACACTGTTTCTAGGAAAGTCCACGCCTACAATTTCTTTTTAGATGACCTTGTTTACCACATCTTAAACATCTGACCTTTTGATTTTTATTAAAATTTTTGAAAATCACCTCTCCTATCCAAGTATCATGAGTATCAGATCCAATGTTGACTGTATTTTGGATCATTTACCTATAGATGCTAATCTTGCCTTTAAAGGCCTTTAAATATGCTGATTCAGATTGCAAGAGGGTGAAGCTGTTCTTGGGAAATTTCAATGCTTCTAGCCCTACTCCATTGTTTCTCTCTACACCATGTTTTTCAATGTAACTGGGAACTAGCTTCCAATATTTCTATAACTAAGTCTTTCTAGTCATGTGGAATAATTCTGTTCTGAGTGGCCCATGAATTTAGCATGTGCTTCACAAAAAGTGAATACCATATGAAATTATTGCTTCCTTAAATCTCCTCAAATCTAACATTTTGACAGGATTCCAGTTAGCTTCTGCATAGAGTTGGGGATACTTGTCATCTGGTGGTCATTCTTGTATAGTAATTGGATAAATTAAGGTTGGTTTTCTAATAACATTTGGTAGCTCCTCTTGAATTTCATAATGCAATGGTGGAATAGGTTTTGCTCTGAATTCTTCTGTGTCTGAATATCTTTCTTATTTTCATTAGTAAGTCTTTCTAAGGCTTGTGTCTTATCAGTATTAAGTCTTTCTAAATCTTGCATCTTATCAATAGTAAATCCTTCTAAGGCTTGTATCTTATCAGTCAAAATTTTCTTATTTTCGTTAGTCTTTCTAGAGTTTGTATCTTATCAGTAGTAAACCTTTCTAAAGCTTGTATCTTATCAATAGTCAGTCTTTCTAAGGTTTGTATCTTATCCATCAAATTATCATATTAGGCACAGTTATCAAACCACTTTTTTAGCATAAAATATGAATTATCAAACGGATAAAAATCATGATCAACATTATGTAAATCCCAGCTAAGTTGCTTTTTTATTTTTTTTTCAATTTGCAAGCCACCCATAGTAGCACTAAACAGGGTCCTAACCCCCTGCAATGTGATATTTCTGATTCTTAACATGAAAAAGATTTTCTTCCTTTAAAAAAAAATAATTCCCCATTTAAAAATTCCCAAGTGTCTTACCAACTCTGATGATATTAACAGCATAGGTGGAGATGTGTGGAGGTAATCAACTGCAGTGATAATGTTCGATTGTGCCAATACCAGAGGTCAGGCATAGCATGGGCCACTGTCATTGCTCTCATGCTATGTGGAGAGGTAGATGGGTGAGTTGTCTGAAGAGCTAAAGTAAGGAAACTGGTAGAAAAAATCTGCACAGCTGGAACACAGAAGCATGGGACAGGAGTGCCACCTGTCACTAGTGGTGGCTAGCTGTGGCTGCTCATCATTGGTGCAAAACCAGTCCCTTCAGCACTTGCAGCCATGGCAGCAGCAGTAAAATCCTGAGCCCTGAGTGGGGGCCACTGAGGGTGGGGGCAGCGGTAGTGATGGCTGTGGGGGGATGGCCAAGCAGCCAGACTAGTTCGGCTCAGCCCCAGCACTTGTGCTGTCCATACAGCACTGGTCTGGAGGAGAGGCTTGCTCCACTCTGCCCAGGCATTCATTCCAGCTATATATGGAGAGGGAGGGAGCAGCCTGAGAAGAAGGCTTGAGGTGAAATCAGGCAGGAGAAGCCCGCTTGGCTAGGATGTTGCACCGAGCTGCCTGAATAATGGGGCCAGTGATGAGCAGCTGACTCAGGGGCTGTAGAGTGTCTGCACATATGCCAAAGGGAAAAACACTTTGCTTGAAAAGCCAGTGACCTGCGGTGGCACCGGGTCATGCAGAGAAGTGGTGGCTTTAAAAGCTGCCGCATGATGTTGCCTCATGTTGGGCACCAGATACTGAAAATTCTTTTTTCATTTTATTATAAAAATAAAACTCATAAGTCAATATTAGGGAATAAACCTGAGAGATCCAGAGAGTGACCTCTCTCCACTTCCTGGATTGAAAAGCCTATATAACCCCTCAGCCCCTCCTCTTCCTCCTCCCTATGTCCTCCTATCTCCCTCTGAGTTGCCTGGGAACTCTATGGTCCACCCTAGCCAGCTGAATGTGGACTCTGCTCTCCAAACTGAGGTCAGTCGGACTCTATTGGTGGTCTCGGAGCAATCAACACAAACAGATCTCCCCCAACATGTATCTCTCCCCTCTTCCTCCTCTCCTCTTTCCTCTACCCTCTCCCTTCTCTCCTCTCCTCCTCCCTCCCCCCTCCCCTCCCCTCTTCTTTCTTCTCTCTCTGCTTAATATCTGGCTGTGGGACTCAGTATTTGTTCCCAAGTGTTGCAGAAGGAAGCCTCTCTGATTATGGCTCAATCTATACACTGATCTATGAGTATAAAAGAATATCATTAGGAATAATTTCATACTACCTTTTTCAGAACAGTTGTAGTTTTCACCTAGATCCCTGGGAACCCGAGTTTCAGATCCTTGATCACTCAAGCAGTGTCAGATATGGGTTACATCTTGTGGAGTGGAGTGGTCCTTAAGTCAAATCAGATAGTGGCTGGTTACTCCCATAAGTTTTGTGCCACCATTGCATTACCATGTCTTGCAGGTAAGACACGAGTCAATCACAAGTTTTGTGGTTTGGATGGTGTGTATGTTTTTCTTTTGATACTGTGCAGAGTATCTCCCTAGACCAAACATGCTAGAATGTAGGCACTAGATTGAATTCTCTAAGTTCAGTGAGTTGTATAGGTATTGTATTCAGCAATGAGGTCTTGATGTATAGAGCAACCTATACTATTGGCAATAACCTAGGATGCTTGGAGATTCCCATGAGACCACTTTGGCCAACAACTCAGATATATTCCATTCCCAGTACTGAAAGCTTCATTTGGTGACAAGAAATGATCAGCTGGGTCTGTTGTTTCCCCCATGACTTCGTCATTTCATTTAGATGACCTTCATATATGTATATAGTCTAGGAAGCTTCTGCTGTATTAGGTTTCCATATTACCTCTCAAATGCCCCTTAATTTTAGCTGTCACTTCTGATATTCCCTCCTTCATCCCCTTCTCCCTTTCCCTTCCCTATGTGATCCTTCCATTCCAGTCCCCACATTCATTCATTACTATTTTATTTCCTTTTCCTAACAAGATCTGTCCCCTTTAGTCCCTTACTCTATACTTAACCTCTGTGGTTCTATGTATTATAGTTTGGTTATTATTGACTTAACAGCTAATATCCATACATAACTTAATATATACCATGTTTCTCTTTCTGGGTCTGAGACACCTTACTCAGGATGATATTTACTAGTTTCATCCATTTACCTGTGTAATTCTTGATTTCATGTTCTTAACACCTGAGTAAGTGTCTCTGTGTTACAATGAAATGTTCTTTGGGTATATGCCTAAGAACTATATAGCTAGACCTTAAGATAAATCAATTTCCTTCTTCCTGAGAAACCACAACACTTATTTACATAGTGGGTGTACAATTTTGTATTCCCACTAGCAGTGGAGGAGTGTTCCCCTTGCTCCACATCTTCTCCAGCATGACCTATCACTTGTGTTATTGATCTTAGCCATTCTGACAGGTAGAAGATGGAATCTCAGTGTTGTTTTGATTTGTATTTCCCTGATGACTAAGGATGTTGAACATTTTTAAGTGTTTCTCAGCCATTTGAGGTTTCTCTATTGAGAATTCTATTTATATCTTTACTTCATTTTTAATTGGATTGTTTTCTTGATATCTACTAGTTTCTTGAGTTGTTTATATATTTTGGATGTTAGCCCTCTATCAGATATATAGTTAGTAAAAATCTTTTCCCATACTTTAGGCTGCCACTTTGTTTGATTGACAGTGTCCTTTGCTTTACAGAAGCTTTTCAGTTTCATGAGGTCCCATTTGTTAATTGTTAATCTTAGTGCTAATGGTGTTCTCTTCAGAAAGCTTTTTTCTGTGCTATTGAGTTCAAGGCTATTCCTCACCTTCTCCTCTATAACGTACAGTGTATCTGGTTTTATGTTGAGTTCTTTAATCCATTTGGAGTTAATTTTTGTGCAGGGATCTATTGGCCTTCTTCTACATGCAGCCATCCAATTTGACTTGTAACATTTCATAGATGCTATCTTTGTATCAGTGTGTGTAAATGGCTTCTTTATTAAAAATCAGATGTTCATGGGTGTATGGATTTATGTATGGACTTTCAATTCAATTCCATTAACCAACATGTCAGTTTTTGTGCCAGTATCATGGTGATTTTCTTACTGTGCCTCTGTACTATAATTTGAGGTTGGGGATGATGAGATAGTTCTTAACTTTCCAGATTGTTTTTGCTATACTGTTTTGTGGAGGGAGATTCCACATGAAGACGAAAATTGTCCTTTCAAGATCTGTGAAGAATTGTTTTAGAATTGTGATGTTGGTTGCATTAAGTCTGTAGATTGCTTTGGATAGGATGGCCATTTTTACAATGTTAATCCTACCAATCCATGAGCATGGGGGATCTTTCCGTCTTCTGATATCATCTTAAATTTCTTTGATTACTTGAAAGTTTTATCAGAGAAGTCATTCACTTGCTTAGCTAGAATTATAAGATATTTTATATTATTTGGGGCTATTGTAAAATTTGATGTTTCCATGATTTTTTTCTTAGTCCATTTGTCATTTGTATATAGGAGGACTACTGAGTTTTGTGAAGTAATTTTTTAACCAGCTATTTGTTAAAAGTGTCTGCTGTAGGAGTTTCCTGGTGGATTTTCTTGGTTCATTGATGTATACTATCATATCATCTCCAAATAAAGATATTTGACTTTTTCCTTTCCAATTGTATCCCCTTGATCTGCTTCAGCTGTCTTGTTACTCTCGCTAAGACTTCAGAGAGAGTGGACAACCTTGTCTTGTTCCTGATTTTAGTGGAACTGCTTTGAGATTCCCTCCATTTAAGTTGATGTTGGCTATGGGCTTGCTGTAATTTACACTTATTATAATGGAGTAAGTCCCTTGTATTCGTAATCTCTCCAGAACTCTTATTATGAAAGGATGTTGAATTTTGTCAAAGACATTTTCTGCATATAATGAGATGATCATGTGTGGTTTTTCTTTCAATTTGTTTATATTGTGGACTACATGGACAGATTTTAATATATCGAACCATCCCTGCATCTCCAGGATGAAGCCTACTTGACCATGGTGGATGATCTTTTTTGATGTGTTCTTGGATTTGGTTTGCAAACATTGTATTAAGAATTTTGTTCATGAAGGAAATTCCTCTGTAATTCTCTTTTGTTGCTGGATCTTTATGTGGTTACCACAGGGTAACTGTGGCCTCATAAAATGAATAGGGCAATGTTTCCTCTGGTTCTGTTTTGTGGAATAATTTGAGGAGTATTAGCATTAACACTTTTTTGAAAATTTGGTACAATTCTGCTCTAAAACCATCTGGCCTTGGGTTTTTATTGATTAGGGGACTTTTAGTAACTGCTTCTATTGGGGGTATAGGTCTGTTTCAATTGCTTATCTGATCTTGATTTAACTTTGCTAAGTGGTACCTCTGAAGAAAATTGTCCATTTCTTGTAGATTTTTCAATTTGTTGGAGTACAGGTTTTTGAAGTATATCTTTATGTTTCTCTAGATTCCTTTGGCATCTGGTTTTATGTCCCACTTTTCACTTTCTAATTTTATTAATTTGGATATACTATCTCTGACTTTCAGTTGTTTGGATAATTGTTTGTCCATATTACTGATTTACTCAAAGAACCAACTCTTTGTTTCATTGATTTTTCATATTGTTTTTGTTTGTTTCAATTTTGCTGATTTCAGCCCTGAGTTTGATTATTTCCTGCCACCTACTCCTTTTGGGTGTAATTTCTTCTTTTTGTTCTAGAGGTTTCAGGTGTGCTGTTTTGTTGTTAGTATGAAATCTCTCCAATTTTTTATGTAGGGACTTGGTGCTAAGAGCTTGCCTCTTAGAAATAGCCTTCATTGTGTCCCTTAATTTTGAGTATACTGTGCTTTCATTTTCATTCCATTCTAGAAAGTCTATAATTTCTTTCTTAGTTTCTGTCTTGATCCATTTTTCATTCAGTACAGAGTTGATCAGTTTTCATGAATTTGTAAGCTCTCTGTTATCTCTGTTGTTGTTGGTATCCAGCTTTAATCTGTGGTGGTCATATTGGATTCAGTTGTTATTTCAATTTTCTTGTGTTTGTTGAGACTTGCTTTGTATATGAGTAATGGTCAATTTTTAAGGAAGTTCCATGAGGTGCAGAGAAGGTATTTTCTTTTGCATTTAGGAGAAATGTTCTACAAATATCTGTAAGGTCCATTTGGTTTAATAGGATCTATTAGACCCAGCATTTCTCTCTTTAGTTTTTGTCTGCATAACCTGTCTCTTGGTGAGACTGTGGTATTGAAGTCTCCCACTATCAGTGTGTAAGGATCAATATGTGATTTAAGCTATAATAGTCTTTCTTTTACAAATTTGGTTTCCCTTGCATAGATATTAAGAATTGAAATGTCATCTTGGTGGATTTTTTTTCCTTTGATGAGTATATAGTGTCCTTCCCTATTTCTTCTGATTAGTTTTGGTTTGCAGTCTATTTTGTCAGATATTAAAATGGCTACATCAGCTTGATTCTTAAGTTCATTTGCTTGGAATACCTTCTTACATACTTTTATCATGTTGTATCTATCCTTGATGTTGAAATGTGTTTCTTTATTGAGGCTGAAGTTTTCACGTCTGTGTCTTTTTATTGGGGAGATATCAATGACCAATGATTGTTGATTCATTATTTTGTTGTAATGGTGGTTGTGGTGATTGTGTTTGTGTTTGTGGGGGAGTGTCTCTCTTATTTTGATTTGCTGATCTGGGATTATTTGTTCCTTGTGTTTTCTTCAGTGTTAATGTCTTTAAGTTGGAGTTTTCTTTCTAGCTCCTTCTGTATGGCTGGATTTGTAGATAGATATTATTTAAATTTGGTTTTCTCATGGAATATCAATCATTTTCCTCCATCTATGGTTTTTTAAAGTTTTGCTGGTTATAGTAGTCTGAGCTGACATCTATAGTCTCTTAGAGTCTGTAGAACATCTGTCCAGGCCCTTCTTGCTTTTAGAGTCTCCATTGAGAAATCAGGTGTTATTCTAATAAGTCTGCCTTTATATGTTACTTGTTCTTTTTCCCCTTGCCATTTTTAATATTATTCCTTTGTTCTGTACATTTAGTGATATTTGATTATTATGTGTGGAGAGCCTTTCTTTTCTGGTCCAATCTTTTTGGTGTTCTGTGTGCTTCTTGTACCTTCATATAGGCATGTCGTTCTTTAGATCAGAAAATTTTTCTTCTATGATTTTGTTGAAGTTTTTCTGGGCCATTGAGTTGGGATCTTTCCTTCCTCTATCCTTATTATCCTTAGGTTTGGTCTTTTCATAGTTTCCCAGATTTCCTGGGCATCTTGTATGAGGAGCTTTTTAGATTTAACATTTTCTTTCACAGAGGTATCTTTTTTTTTTATTGTGTCTTCAATGCCTAAGATTCTCTCTTCCATCTGTTGTATTCTATTGGGAAGCTTGCCTCTGAGGTTTCTGTTTAGTTCCTAAATTTTTTTTTATTTCCAGATATCCCTCATTTTGGATTTTCTTTATTAATTTTATTTCATCTTCATATCTTGAACTGTTTTAATTCTTTCCTTCTACTGTGTGTGTGTATGTGTGTGTGCATTTTTATAACTCCCTTTAAGGGGTTTATTCATTTCTGCTTTAATAATCTCTATCATATTCATAAAGGCTGTCTTGAATTCCTTTTCTTTTACTTCAGCTATGTTGAAATATTCAGGGTCTGCTGAAGTAGGGTGGCTGGGCTCTAGTGAGGACATATTTTCCTGATTGTTGTTGACTGTGTTTTTACACTGGTGTCTAGAGGCATATGGGTTGAGGAAGATTTTAATTCTAGATGCTGATATCTGGTTTTGTCTTTGTTGGGTTGTTCTTTTGTTCCTTGGTTTCTGTTGCTCTCCCTGGTTCTTAGGAGAGTGTGGTGGTTGTGTGTTGCCTGGTAGGAAATTCTTCTTGGATCTTGATAGATGTGTACACTGGGGTTTCCAGGTAAAATGCATTCTAGATTTTGGGAGCTGGCACTTAGGAATGGGGATGGCCTTGGAGGGGTCTGGGGCTCCCCACAGGAAGGGAGAAAGCAGGGTATCCCACCAAGATCTATTTAGTTCCCTAGAAATGTGGGAAGAGTTTGAGGAGAGAGAGGCTTCAGGCAGAATGTTTGCTGCAAAGCTGGGGATGAGATTGGAAGATTAGAATTGTTGGAATGGAGGAAGAGGTGAAGACCTGCACTTAGCCTACCTGCTTGCCTGGGTGGAATGGCCCGTGGTTTCTCAGGGAGTGCCTGCTGGAGTTCGAAGTTGTGATAAAGCAATGAGTGGGGGAGGGAGTTAAGGTGGGAAGAGTTATGTGATCCACTGGAGATGGAGTTGGGGATGGGAGACCTCAGAAAATTGTCTGTTTCAGAGCTGGGGAGGAGACTGGGGGATTGGATTTAGAGGAGAAGGAGAAGTGAAGATCTGCAGTTGAAGTATCTGATTCCATGGTCAGAGTGGAACTTTGTTTCTTGAGCCATTCAACCAGTCTATGTCTCTTGATTAGGGAATTGGAGCTATTAATGTTATAAATTGTTATTGAAAGTTGTATATTGATTGCAGTCATTATGCTTCTGTGTTGTTGTTGTTACTGTTTTCTCAGTGGTACTTTGTGTTTCATAAATTATAGATTCCTTTGTTTTCTTACTACAATTCCTTGTCTTATGCTTATTCCTTTATCAATTGGTGTTAGTCTGCTGGATATAAAATTTTCAGGCTGTTTATATCATGGAATATTTTTCTTTCTCCTTCCACTACAGCAGATAGTTTTGCTGGGTACAGTAGTCTAGGTTGGCAGTGATAGTCTTTTAGAACTTGAAATGCATTGTTCTAGGCTCTTCAAAGTTTCCATTGAAAAATAAGCTCTTTATCTGATGGGTTTTCTTCCATATATAACTTGTGCTTTTTCTATTGCAGCTTTCAATACACCTTCTTTGTTATATATACTCAGCATTGTAACTATGATGTGCTGTGGGGAGTTTCTTTTCTGGTCTTATCTATTTAGTGTTCCATATACTTCTTCTGTCTGTATAAGCATATGTTTCCTTAGTTTGGTAATGTTTACTTCTATGGAATTGTTGAAGATCTGGTCTTTGCCATTGATGTGGGGTTATTCTCCCTTATCTATTCCTATAATTCAAAGATTTGTTCTTCTAATGATGTCCAAAATTTCCTACATGTTCCTTTCCTCTTTTTTTCTGTTTTTCTTATTGTTTGCCAGTTTGATGTAGTTCTTCTAATTTAAGTTCTGATACTGTTTTCTACTTGATTCATTCTACCTAGAAGGATTTCTCTTGAGTTTTCTATTTGGATATTGAGTTTTTAAATTCCATCTTATTTTAGCTTGAATCTCATTCTGTGTTTCTATCTCTTTATTGAATTTGATTTTCAAACCCTATAGTGTCTTCATCATTTACATCAGTCTGTATTTTCTTGGGCATCATTGAAGCATTTATTCACTTTTGGTTCATTGATCTATTTCTTTTTGCCACTTTTAAGCTCCTGAATCTTTGATTAGGTTTATGATTGTTCTTTTAAACTCTGGGTCCTGTATTTCATCTAGATAATTTTCATGGAAAATGTTTCTATAGGTGTGGTGGGTGTTTTGTGGGGGTGGCAGGATACCTTGATCTTTCATATTCTTTATATTTTTGCAATCAGATCATGGCATATCAATTTCTTCTGTTAGTTCTGCATCTGATATGAACATAGCAGGCAGAAAAAGAGCACAGGATATAAAGGATGGGTTTGGAATGAAAGTTGGATGTAGCTTAGGTGGAATGAAGTCAGGTGGATTCAGGGGACTAGGGGACTAGGATAGCCTGCAGGACATTTGTACTTGTCCAAGCTTGGTGTTTAGTGGTAGATCTAGGGGTTAGGGAGGTTTCATGGAGGGGAAGATCAGGTAGACTAATTCAACTTTCTGGTATAATATGTACAGGACATGGCTGGAAGGAGAGGTTGAAAAGGCTTTAAATGATCCTGTGAAATTTGGTGAGCAGTTGTCCTGGCCAGAGTCTAGAGTCAGGAGATGGCAGAAGTAAAGTTAGCCAAACTAGACCCAGACACTGGATGTGGGACCTGGGATATGTCTGAAGAATTGTAGGTGTTGCACTGAAAGGAAGAATTTGCAGAATCATCCAGCTAGGACCCAGTGCAAGATATGCAGGATCTGGCTAGGCTAATTCTATCTTTAAGATTGTATTCATTTTTATTTTTATGTGTGGGTAATGTTTTGCCTACTTGTACATCTGTACATTACTATGTACACACTGTGCCTTAAGATGCCAAAAGAGGTTATCAGGTCCTCTAGAGCTGGAATTGCAGATAGTTGTTAGCCAACATGTGGATGCTAGGATTCAAACCTAAGTCCTTTGTAAGAGCACCAAGTGTTCTCAACCACTAAGCCATCTCTCCACTTCCATTTTGATTTTTATCACCCATGAAATCAAAGTTCCCACTTTCCACATCTAGGGGAAAATATATAGTATCTTTGTGGCTTCTGAAAACAATATCTTTCAGTTTGATAGACACAATAAGGGAACCACTCAGAATAATAGCAGACCCACTCTTAAAGACTCAAAGTCACTTTTACCATTCCATTAGAAACCCTATCATTCTTAAATGCTACTTCTCTTAGAAAGTATCCACTATCTGACCCTTTCATGGTCAAATAGTCTCAGGGTGAAGAAGAGTATGACCTAAATCTACTTTCTGACTGAATGCTACACAGGACCTTTGGTCTCGTGGACGATGATGTTCAGATTGTCATCTCACCTTTACACTTCCCAGTGTCATGAAGGCAAATGTTTCTTGTTCAAAGAGTCCTGAGGAGGGTATTCATAAACCAGAGAAAACATACAAGGTGAGGTGTTCATACAAGAAGCTGGTCCTACAACGACCAAGAGCCAATATAGGAGTATTTCTCAGAATATGGAAACAGTGAGACAAGGAATGAAGTCTCCATGGGACATCCAGAAATCTTACTTAGAATCTTTTTCTACACACAACCTGTATGCACACACACAATGTGTGTGTTTCTATATTGCTATGGAATAATCCTTTTGTACACTGTGAAGATGTGTTGCTCTCGTTGTTAATAAAAATTTGATTGGCTGATGGCTGGGCAGGATTTTCAGAGCAGATAGAATGCTGGGGAGAAGAAGGGAGGAGTCAGAGGAGATGCCATGAGATGCAGAGCAAGCAGGACTGGAAGTACATACATGAGGTAAACAAGCCTTGGGGCAGCACATAGATCAATAGAAATGGCTTAATTTAAGTTATAAGAGCTAGCTGAAAATGAGCCTAAGCTATTGGCTGAGCATTTATAATTAATATTAAGTCTCTGCATGGTTATTTGGGAACTGGCTGGCAGGATAGTCCATCTATACGATAGCATCCTTGAAGACACCAGATTGGTGACCCTGTACCACACTCATTGCAAAGGGAGAGGAGAACAAACATGACTGAATGCCTACTGTATGCTTAGGAAGACACTATTGCTCATGTCTCTCTCACAACCTTCACACTGCCCAAGAGTAATTATCTTGAGTTAATAGGTATCCCACAGAAGTCTTCCAACAGAGAAAGTAGTCTGAGTTGAATGGTACACATGTCTAAATAAATGGTTGACAGATTGCACTTTTCTTTCTTTTCTAGGCATTCCCAGATAGTTCCTGTCTTGGGCTTTCTATTACTGTGATGAAACACCATAATCAAAAAGCAACTTGGGGATAAAAGGGCTAAGGGTTTATACAGTTTACACTTTCAGATAATAGTCCAGAACTGAGGGAAGTCAAGACAGGAACACAAATGGGCAGGAACCTGGAGGCAGGAGCTGATGCAGATGCCACGGGGGATGCTGCTTACTGGCTTGCTCTCATGGCTTGCCCAGCCTGCTTTCTTATAGAACCAAGGACCACCAGCTCAAGGGTAGGTGACATTATACACAATGGGCTGGGTCACCTCTCATCAAACAAAATGCTCTACAGGCTTGCCTGTAGAGCAATATTATGGAGGCATTTTCTCAATTTTTGTTCCTATCTCTCAGATGATGTTTGTGTCAAATTGACATAAAATTAGACAGCACAGTTCCAAATACTTTTTCAAGAAAACTGCATAAACTGAGCAAATTACAGAAAAGTACCTGTATGTGTACAAAAAGAAACTCTACTACCATGATTAATCTAGATCACATAAGATCATGAGTTCAGTCAGACAAGCCTAGGTATTTCCGCAGGTTCTTTCCATGCTATGGCTTCTCCTCATCCTACAGCATGCTCCTCTTTGCCATGTTCCTTCTCTTCATGGGGAAATGTGAATGACATTAATTAGCATCCTTCCCTTTTCCATCCTGTGCAGGGCTGAGAGCAGAGACCAGACATCATAGGGCTCGGGCCTACAGCCTGTACTTTTCTCTCTTGGAGGCCTTTGTTCTGCTGGGTCTTACTGTCTATAAGGTATCCCAGTATCCTCTCTGCATTCCTCCTTTTAGGCTGCTTGTTGAAGAATAAACATTTTGCTTCTTTCTAGGAGTCACAGCCAATATCTTAGTTTTTATGTGTTGCATGGAACAAGTCATGGAATCCCTGTTCAGTGAATCTGGTGAAGGTCACGGCCATGAAAGTGAATACGAATGGGCAGCGAGAGGCTGTGAAGGAGCTTCTCAGTCAAGTTGCCTGAGAAAGTCACAGGCAGCTCCTTTCTTCTTCAGGTCAAGGCTGAATGGACAGGATTTCAGTCAGAAGATTATGTAGAAATGTCTGTCATATAAAATTCTCAAATATATTTAATGTACATTATTATGGATAGTGAGTAAATGTCTAACATGTAATACTTTGAATTGGAATGTGCACTGTACTGTATTCAATTCTATACACAAGAAGACACACTCTACCCTATACACACACACACACACACACACAAGAAGCACTGAGATTTCTCATGTGTCAGAGAGAGAGAGAGAGAGAGAGAGAGAGAGAGAGAGAGAAGGGAGCAGATGCCCTCTACTTGTCAGCGAGTAGACAACATATAGGATAGAAAGGTAAGAAGTTCAAGAATCCAGATCCTTGTGCATTTCAGAAACATATGTATAATAATGATGTAGGTTACAAAATGTGTTCACTTGCTGATTAGTTTTTGTTAATTTGACACAAGTCTTGACATATCTGGGAAAACGCAATCTCAACCGAGGAACTATCGCTACCATATTTGATGGAGAGCATATCTGGAGGCATTTTTCTTATTGTTCATTGATACAGGGCCACTCCTGGTCCTGGGAGGTATAATACAGAGAGTTGAATGTGATCCTGGAAACCAGTCCCATAAACAGAAACTCTGCAAGTTTCTTGCCTCTGCTCTTGTTTGAGTTCCTGTTCTGGATTCCCTCAATGATGGACTGTGATTAGGAAGTATAAGCCCAAATAAAAACAACAAAAAACCCTTTCCTCCCCAAGATGTTTTAGGTCATGGTCTTCATCACAGCAATAGAAAACAAACCAGGACACATGCTCTTGTTCTCTAAGACAAAGTCTTCAAAAAGATTCAAATTATCCCAAATGCTAATTGTCTCCAATATATTTGTGGCTCCCGAGGAAAGCATGCCAGAGTCCACAGGCTCCCATAAGCACTATAGCTTATCTTAAATGCCAATGCTGGAATTTCTACTTTAAATGAGAATTATTATACTGGGTATGCCCTAAAAGCACTGAGCTAAATCATTCACTCTTCCTTACACATTCAACACCTTAAGATTCATTCATTTCATGTGTGCAGTAAGTATTTTATTATTATTATTATTCCACATCTGTAAGTCCAAATGGTTCAATAAAGTGTCTGCTGTGGGGGAAAAGAAAGAATAGGGTGAGGAGCGATGAAGCTTATCTTACATTTAAAAAAAAATCCGATACTGTATATGATGCCTAAGTAATTAGTAAATAGAAGAGAATCCATGCTACACCCCTCCTCCATGAAAGGACTGTAACACTCATTCCAGGATTCCCTCATGCTGCAGGAGCCTGGACTTTGGGGGTATTTTTCACAAGAAAAAACCTTCTGACTTCTCACCCTGCTGTAGATGAAGATTATGAAGGTCCTTTTGATGTGGCACAGACGAAATGCCTGAAAATGAATATTTCCCACATTTTCAGGACTGTACCTCCTTTGTCCCTCAGTTTACATATGCATTAGTTATGATGGAAGATTTGAAATGCTCACTCATCACTTCTTTGTTTTCTTTCCTTTCTTTGAATTTCTTACATTCTCATTCTTACTTCTTAAAACTTACTTCCTTCTTTTTTGCTTCTTCCTTCATTTTCTTTTTTTTTTTGCAGTACAGAGAGGTGTGATTAATAGGTAGTCTTTGAGGAAATTTCTATAGCCTTCTTCCCCTCTTCATCACAATGGCTCACTTAAATACCAAGAAATCAAATAATCCAAACAATAAATGAACTAATGAAATGAACAAGAAAATCTTAAAATATGAAGCACAAAAGACCAACAGGCATATGCAAAAGTTGGAAGATTAAAATTTAAGGCCAGCTTAAGCTACAGAGTTTCAGCCCATATTGATGGATAGGATGAGGAAAATGGGAAAAACAGGAGGGTTCTAATTAGGAATGAGGAGGGAGATGAATACAGAAGGAGTGATGAAAGTAAAATAGCAATAAGAATGTCTGAGAAGGTCATAAAAATCATACTTTTAACTATATACCTAAAAATACCTATATTACATGTAAATCAGTGTATAAATATAAGTATATATTTTAAATGATTTTTTTCCCATCTTGTCGGAGCCTGCCGACCAGTCAGCTGGGTAGCTGGATAGAGGCGTGTGGATTGTAGAGACAATGAAGAAGACAGAAAAGAGTCGAGAGGACTGCCAGTCAATGCTGGACAGCCCCGAGTTTATTTCATAGCCAGCTAATATACAGTTNTGAAGGACAGAGGTAGAACAATGCACAGCACAGGCATTCAACCACTATCTATCCCGTCCTTGAGTCAAGGAGCAGGTAGTTTCATTTTCTATCTCAATGTACCTCTGGTTGGCATCAACAACCTGCGTCTAGCTAGATAGTGTGTTCCTTCCCATGGACTAATCAGGACTTTCTCACAGCCCTTCAAGGAGACTCTGCAGGCTAATCAGGACTTTCTCACAGCCCTGGAGCAAGCAAGCTTGAACTCTATTGACTCATAATAGACTTCAGATTCAAACTGGGAAACTGAGTCAGTTGTGGGCTCCCACACTATCTGGGCTTACAGTGCTCTCTCTCTCTCTACATGAAGGAAAACCCACTTGACAAAAGTCCAAACACAAGACATGAGAAGCCCTCATTTTATTTCATGGTCAATGTTGTCCAAAGACTCAAAAAGCATACAGGCTATTGCAATTGTCCCTGGTTGCCCCCCAGTGGTAGAAGGCAAGCCTCTATTAATAAGGATATCATACATTTCAGACACAGAACCCAGAGGCTTCTGAGATGGAACTGATCTGAAAGCCTCCTCCATGAAGACTAGCTTTCATGGTACCAGAAGGTTCTATACAAGCTTCAAAAGGAGAGATATAACCAACAATCCTACCCAGATATGACATCTATGAATCACAACGATGACCAGCATGGCACAATAACCCTAAGGGAACAGTAGTGGCATGCAAATCTTGATGGTAACAGCACTCTAATTGGACTTAAGACTGGCTCAACAAGAGGGAAATCATGCCTGGTACTAGAAACCTAGCTAACTACTCAGTGGTAGTGAAGTCAAGGTTACTGGAGGAGAATCTACTGAAATGGCTAAGGTAATGACATCTTGTCCTGATTCTATTTATGTCTTCCTAGACACTCCTCAACCACCACCACCATTCCCAATGACCACACCTGCCTTGGCAAAACTTTGGGAACTGTCCATGACCCTGAGTATGGCCCACACATAATAATCACAATACTTGATGTTTGTGAAGGCTGAAACATAAAACTAAAATAACTAAGAGGAAGTATAAATCAGAAATAATTGTCATGGGTGTCTGGAAAATACCACTAAGCTCTGCAAAAATACAGCTGTTGCTCTGACCCCCCTCAAACACTGATGTAATTATGGGAATTGTCCTTAAAAATGCTGTACTCTAGTGAGCTACTGAACTACAGTTATGCTATCACCTGTTAAGCATAGTTTAAGTGCTAAAATAATCTTGAGTAAACTGGTCTCTGGACCAGCCATAAATTCCTATACAATGTGTCCATGACCTCAAAGTTGAGAGAACTTCCTGGACACTTAATTGCTGTCTCTGTTTCTGTAAATAATACTGGCTTGCTGCAGGTATCTGCAATTGACTTTCTAAATATATCACAATTGCAGTTTTTCCCTTAAAAAATTTTGAACAAATTGGAGACCATAGCTGCTTCTCACTACTCTGCCTGTGACATCCCTGCTGGCAGTAAATAAAAGATCCATATAATTTGATTTATTCAAGCCTCTTGGGTGGTTTTTTCTTCAGGTAACCCCATAACAGTACTCCTGAGCACCAAGAGACTCTGAGTCATGAGCCTGCTTATGGTTTCCAGCTAATAACAGGACTTATATACTTTCAATTGGCTTAATTGATGTGGTTGTTGTCTTAGTTTGAGTGTATATTGCTGTGAGGAGACACAATGACCACAGAAACTCTCACAAAGAAAACATTTAATTAGGATGGCTCCCTTAGAGTTTCAGAGATTCAGTCCACTATCATCATGAAGGAGAGCATGGCAGCATGTAGGCACATGTGATGCTGGCTCTGAGAGTGCTACATCTTTCAGACAACAGGAAGTTGACTGTCACACTGAGTGAAGCTTGAGAAAAGAGACCTCAAAACCCACCCCCACGGTGACACACTTCCTCCAACAAGGCCACACCTCCTCATAATGCCAGTCTTTTTAGGGGCCATTTTCTTTCAAACTACAGTTGTCAATAACTATCTCACATGGATCATTTCATTTGCAGGCCCCAAGTGAGATCCCCCATGCCTCCAGGGACTCATCCTCACTCTGGGCCTTCCTGATCAGGGAGAGATTGCAGGGGAGGCTCCCCCTGAAAAGGTCTGGAGTGACTGCCACGCTCCCACACAACAAGATAGATTGTCTTTGTGACACTCCTAGGAGGTAAGTCTGTATGCTGAATTCAGTTCTAGTTCTGGTTTCTGATGCTGGTAAAGAATAGGCCTCTTGGGAGTCCTTCTGGAGGAGAGGGATATGTCTTTGAGGAGTCTTCTTCAGGTTTAAGAAGTAAACTCCTAACTAGAGTCCTCCCATGATAAGTTGGGGTGGCAATAGTGGGAGGACCCAGTAATCTGGTTCTGACTCTCATGGTCTGTTTGTTGTTGGTTTTGTTTTGTTTTGTTTTGTTTTGTTTCGTTTTGTTTTGTTTTGAATGAATGCCCAGTCAACTCTGTGAATGATTGGATGCATGCAGGGCAAGTTTGACCCAGGGGTTATTTATTTGATTTCTTGATTTTGCTATTGGTGTTTCTGTTTTGTCTCATCCTGCCCCTAACCTCTTCTGGTGTTGGTCCAAAGAAGAGGGGAGTTGGGCTGCTCACTCTGAGTCAGAGAACTGTCCCCAAGTTCCCACTGGCTTCTCTGAGTTTCGCCACTTGGTGGCACCCTCTGTATGTCGCCTTGTTCTTTCTGTTATGTATTTTTGTTCCCAACTGGCTTCTGGGATTCTCCCCTCCTAATTGCTGGCTCTGAAAGGAGAGTCAGACTGCTTCCCTTTCACTCACTTGGACTGAGCTGCAGCTTCTCCAGAACTATCACTGGAGCATTACTGTACTCTTTCTCCTAGCTCAACAGCTAATGAGTATTCTCCACTCTCACTCTCAGCACCACCGCCTTGTTGCAGCTCTACTGCCCTATTGGGAACATTCTTTACAATCTCTGTACTCATGGTTGCCAATATTTGTTATTTGTTCCCTGTGTTCTGTCTTGTTAGCTGAACTCCTCCCAATTAACCTCTTTCGCCTCAGGACAGAAAATTCCCAGTCATATAAACTGCTACTTAGAGTCAAGCCATCTGACCCTGAACTCTGCCTGCTCCCCAATGACAGGTTTTACATGGGGTCAACTTCTCTTCACTGCTATTGTTCTTGAACTGGTCCTATTAATTTTCTACTTCACTAAGAGCCACTTAAAACTTTCTTCTAACATGAAGAGCACAAAATTTAAATTCCCACCCCTTATTCCAAAGGGTTTCCCCGACCCCAAGGGAAGTAAGCCATAAAGTCAAGGTAAGCTCCCAACCTGAACAGTCAGTCATAAACAGGGGCAGGCAGAGAGGAAACTGCTAGGAGAGCAGCCTCTCCCATTTCTCTACCTTGCCAAGAACCCAGATATCCCAGCTACCTTGGTAGCCAATGAGTCGAGGACCCCACCTTAGAGAGACCAGAAGGTGCAGGGCAAATTTTTTCCTGCTTGTATTTTTATAGTTTTCTGTTTGATGGCCTCTAGGTTACAGGTACTTGTATTTGAATGAAAATGGGGACATGACCCCTCCTAGGTATATTTGAGGATTTTATTGTAGCTATGAGGGAGAGTACAGCTGAAGACATTGGGGAAAGTCCAGAGCAGGCAGAGAAAATGTGGGTTGAACATGGCCAGCAGAATAGACCAGGCCTTGAGGGCAGGGAGGGGCATAAGAAAGAGGAGAGAGGGTCAAAAGGACCAAGAGAGAGCCAAAGGGACCAAGAAACTGGAGCCAAGAAAGAAAAGGGGGTGAGAGAGAAAGAGAGAGAGAGAGAGAGAGAGAGAGAGAGAGAGAGAGAGAGAGAGAGAGAGAGAGAGAGAGAGAGAGAGAGAGAGAGAGAGAGAGAGAGAGAAAGGACCATCAGAGAGCATGGCTGAAATGGTAGGTTTATATAGGAATGAGAATCTAGGGGGAAAGGAAAGCAAAGACTCTGGGCTAATGAGGTTTAGGGTAGGGGTGGGGTGAGAAGTGCTGGAAGGAGACACATGTACTGAGTGAGACTAGAGGGCAAGTGTGGGTATGCTAATAGACACCTCAGTTAACCATTTGTCCTGAGTTTCTTTAGGACCTGACATTATTATTGGCAACTTGATATCTTTATAAAAGTTACTTTGTTAGGCGTTTCAAGTTGTCTGACTCCATCTGCAGACACATATCACTTGATTCAGTATTACAGAGATTCAGATGTCTTTGGGGTATGGATAATATTTTAAAACTTGTCATAAGCTGTTTTACTTCACTGAAAAGCTGACTCTGAAGCTGGGATTTGGCCTGCCCACTTCAAAATCAAGAATGTTTATATCAAAGTTTCCTCCAAAGCCTCTGTCCTGATGCCATGGCAGGGAGAAGAACAGCAGAACAGCTAAGAGGGAAAACTATTTCTAATAAAGGCTACTATTGTTTATCTCATAGGATTTAAATTTTTTAATCAGAAAATAGATTTATATAAAATGGATAAGGTAAATAAATGTTATTACAAATATTTAGCTCTCTAAATAACCTCCCCCTTCTTGTTCGCTAAAATTTTTCTCCCATTCAAGGTTATAAATATCTTTAAGCCTCTTTCTAAAATGTAAAACTTACTTTCTCAGGATCCATAAGGCCATGGTGGGTGGAATGTCAAGAGGCTATAAAATTCCAAACAAAAAAAGTTAACTTAAAACCTGCAACAAAAATTAATAGTTAAAATTCTATATACAGGTGATCTTAATTTGCTACAAAATACTGTGTGCGTGTGTGTGTGTGTGTCTGTGTGTGTGTCTGTGTATAACTCAGATTCAACTCTTGTTTTAAAAAATGGTAAACAGACATTAAAATGTTTAAACAAACATAAAATATAAGATTATGTTTTTAATACTATAAGGTTAAAGTATTTTGGATAAAGATGGATTTTTCTATGATTTTTGTCTTACAAATAAAAAATAACAGATAAGGACAAAGGCACAAAAGCTTAAAGCCAAGTTGCAGAAGGTGTAAGTAAGTTATACAAGGTTTAGGGAAAACGGGACTTAAGGGTGATGTATATTTGATGATTCAAATTTATAAATTCCTAAGTTTATAATGATCTATTCATGGTAACAAAAACTGACTTAAAGATGTATCTCACTGGGCAGTGGTGGTGCACGCCTTTAATCCCAGCACTCGGGAAGCAGAGGCAAGCGGGTCTCTGTGAGTTTGAGGCCAGCCTGGGCTACTGAGTGAGTTCCAGGAAAGGCTCCAAAGCTACACAGAGAAACCCTGTTTCAAAAAAAAAAAGATGTATCTCTAACCACTTATGTTTTTGCTAACTTTGTTTTAGCTACTTGGAGAAAGTAAGTCATGCAAAAAATATGATAAAAAGTAATTATACATCATTCATTGTTATAAATGTATTCTCATGAGAACCAACCTTACTGTTCTCTCCTGCAATTATATTCTTTTTGATAAAATGAACTACCTTACATTTTTTTAAAAATCTGTTAAATTGTTTTGTAAAACTACAATATAAAAAGGTCAAGTAAATGAGGTCAGCAGTTTCTCCATGGCATGTAATATGGTTTAAAATATATTTTAGTACTAAAAGAGCTTTGATATAAAAATTATAATTTTTAAGGCTGAAAAATATTAAGAGGTATAAAATGATGAAATCTTAATCTTATGAGATTTACTAATTTATTGTACACTGTTACAAAAGTTTATACACGTCTCTGCATCTGGCTGGCAACCCCTCCCTTCTTCATCCCAGAGAGCTCTCTTCCTATCTTCAAGTTCTACCTAACCTCTTCCTGCCAAGCTATTGGCCCTTTAACTCTTTATTAAACCAATGAGAGCAACACGTCTTCATAGTGCACAAAAAGATTGTTCTACAACATGCACCCACATTGTAAATGTCTCAAACAACAGAGAGGCAAATAACATTTACTCTGCCCTCAATGTCTCCCTAACTGACATATAAGGATATTGTGAACAGGGCCTGACTGGTGTGGGACCTGCATGCTAGTTCAACTGGTCATGTTTTTTACTCTGGCTTTCAATTTTTTTCTTAACAAAAGCTAATCCAGGGTCCTAACCATCCATCTTCCAAGATTAAAGGAGACTGTCAGATACTCTGTTACAAAACTTACAGTTTGGGGTATTTATTCAGACTATCCAAGTAGTGTCTTTAAAATTTTCACTAGATAATTCTATAAAAATGACTCAGGAGCATTGTATTTCTCTTTTAAATTGCAAATCAGATGCTAAATTTAACTGACTTTCAGTACAAAGCTTCTAGGTTCCTTATGCAGGATTCTGACATCTAATTAGTATTACCTTGTCCTACAGAACTCTGCTACATGGTCTAGCCAGTTAGACAATTACATTTCACTGTACTAAACAAAATTTATGCTAAACATGGTGTTAGAATCCTAATGTTTCCCACAAGGTTGTAATAGGAAAGATCCAATGAATGATTCTGAACTTATGATGGCCAATGAAAAATGTCTCAATCTCTTCCAACAACAATGACAAAAATCATTAGTCTTTCTAGCACCTATGACAAAGCCTGACAAAGACTCTTTAGATGGTATTCTTGCCTGTTCTCTTCCTCCAATAAGTACAAAATTGACCTATTTTCTTAACTATACCCTCAGTAGAAATTATAATAGTACTAAAATTCTCACTTTTTTACATGTTACAGATACCACCTCTCTCACATAACATAGTCCAAGAATAAACTCTATTACCAAATGGCTGCTTGGTTTTCTGGACCTTTGCCATCTGTTAAGTTTTATCATAGCCCCTTAGAGGGACCCTCCTTGGAGGCACTTTAACTTCTGCTCTTCCTACATTGTCAGCTTGAAGCAGTTAAAGGAGATCAATGGCCCCAAACTTCTAAGAGTAATATGGGGGATCTCTGAGAAGCGGACTAATGGGCCACTGCAATTCATCCCCTTTCTTGACACTCTTGACATATTTTCAAGACTCAGATTTCAAATAGCTGGACTGAAGTCCTTCTTTGAGCCAGTTAACCTATCTCACAAATTTTCAGAGCAGCCTACCATCCTTCAGGACCAACTAGATTCTTTGACTGCTGCAGTATTCCAAGACTAGATATGACTACCACTAAGGATGGCATTTGTGTCCTCCAAGCTGCTTCTGCATCAACAAATCCCAACTTGTTTGAGGTGGGGCTCAAGGACCCAGAGACAAAAAAATTAACCACAGGTCTCTTCCTATGTGTTTTTAAGGGCTTTTGGGTTCCTTCCACTAGGGTTCCTCCCATTGATCACTTTATTTCCTTATTGTCCCAATACTTATACTTTCAATATTGACTTTCAACTGCTTTGCTTCTTATTCAGGACCAACAAGCCCACCTTTTATTACCTTTTGGACTGCTCCACTGGCAGTATTTAATTCTTAACCATGGTCAAAGATTTGAAAGTGACTAAAGAAATGGGGGGATGAAATGACTAAGGTAATGCCATCTTGTCATGACTCTATTTTGTGTCTGCCTAGACACTCTTAACACCACCCATTTAATGACTACATCCACCTTAGGACTTTCCATATCCCTGACCATGGTACAGAGGTATTAACTGGTTTAACTGGTGTGGCTATGAGTAACTATCATGAGCACTAACTTACTAAGCCAGCATGATCTCTGAAAACAATTTATAAACATTTGTTCTTACACCCACAGATAAGGGTACTCTTTACACCTCATCTAGAAAACTTCTTTCTCTCACAGATGGAGACCATTACAGAAAACCACAACTAATCAAAATGCAGAGTTATTTAGCTCAATTAATGTGGATGAAGTAAGGCCCAAAATAGGTATCTTCACAGCAATTTTGCCTATATTCTTCCTAAATTTCTGTAACTTGTATTACTAATTGCCCTTTTTATTTTGTTCTGAGAAACCCAAATGAGAACCAAACATCTTACTTTTAGATAGGATTATCTTCTGTTCTGCTTGGAAAGCAATAGAGGTAGGGTGGAAAGGCAGAATTTTTCAGAGGCCAAGTTGGGTTAGTCATTCTTTAGTGCCTAATATGAAAATCCATGTTTGTATGCTCACTGATGGGTTATGTTTCTCTTGTGAGTCACGAAATTTTGGGGGAACTTTTTTCCTAAGGTAATTACAGATGTACATGGAGCTTTAATGTAGGAACCATCAACACAGTTTTTTTTAAACATAATATTGAAAATAATATGAATATATAGCATTAAAGATTAGGGAAATACATGATGTAAGAAAGGCAGGTAGCCTTAAAATAGCACTCCAAGGCCTGCAACATGGCTTGTAGCCCTCCTAAGTTCAACCACTACTGCCTTAGAAAATCTTGTGCCTTGATATTTGTGTGTAGACGAAAGTTTGTCAGGTTCCGATCTCTGATCGCACCTGGCTCCCACGGCGCTTAGACCCAAATAAACACACAGAGGCTTATATCATTTTTAAAACTATGGCCCTGGCAGGCTTCAAGCTAGCTAGCTCTTATATCTTAAATTAACCCGTTTTATAAATCTATGTTGCCACGTGTTCCACGTGGCTTTACCTGTGTGTTGTTACATGTTGTTTTCTGGACAGCAGAACGGCGTCTGCCCCTGCTCTGCTTTCGGCTTCTCTCCCCCTAGTTCGAATGTCCCGCCTAACCTCATTCTGCCTCACCATTGGCCAAACAGCTTTATTTATCAACCAATCAGAGCAACACATTTTTAGAAAGACATTCCCATCATTTGTGATGGTTATTCTTGATTGTCAACTTGACTATATCTGTAATTAACTAAAACCCAAATGACTGGGCACACCTGTGAGGGATTTTTTTTCTTAATTAAATCATTTGAAGTGGTAAGACTCACTTCTAATCTGGATCTTTGAGATGGGAAGATACACCTTTAATCCTGATCTTTTGAGGTGGGAAGATACACCTTTAATCCCAATCTTCTGAGAAGGAAAAACCTACCTTTAATTTGGGCCACACCTTCTGCTGGAAGCCTGTGTAAAGAAGGAAGCTTTTGCTCTTTGCCTGCTTGCTCTCACTCTCACTGGCAAGTCCATTTTTTCACTGGCATTAAAGCTTACTTCTCCAGAATTCTGGCCATTTACTAAAGACCAGCTGAGACATCCAGCCTCGTGGACTGAACAACTACTAGATTCTTGGACCTTCCGTTGTTAGACAGCCATTGTTGGACAAGCTGGACCATAGCCTGTAAACCACTCTAATAAACCCCATATATATTCTTTTCCTCTAGAACAGTATTTAATCATTTTTATTAAATTTTTCTTATCATTTTTTGTTTGTTTACTGGAGTTTTAGGATCTCAGGAGCTGAGATAACCCTTAACTCATGGAAGAGTTTGAAATGTATACAAGATCACTGCTGTGAAACTACAGCAAATAGATGACAATTAGTCAATCACCATTGCCAAGCCCATGGAGTAGGCATTGATTTTACCTTCTACATCAGTGAGTATATTTCAGTCTAAGAATTTTCTGTGATTTGTCCAAACTGCACAGCCAGTGATTAAAGGACAAAGTGACTGAAGAAGGAAAGTAAAGAACGACTTCCTAGCTGTTGCTCAATGAGTTGTTAGAGATGCAAATTGACCTGGTTCTGGATGGCCTAAAAATTAAGTCTAAATTACTGGAGATTCTGCCTTTTAAAATTAGAGAATGAGAAAAGGCTAAATTTACATTGTGCTTTACAGTTTAAAATGTAGTAGTGTTGAGGATCAGACCTAGGCAAACACTATACCAATGAGTTACATTCTTAGCCCCCAAATAAAACTCTTTACATTCAAACCCATAATAAAGAAGAGAGAAAATCACAAACAAATGACAGGTGATGATTGCAAAACATGTAGCACAGGAAAGGGCATATCAGAATATGTAAAAGCAGCACCTACAAGTCAATAAGGAAAAGGCATAGTGCCACACAAGTACTTCACAAAAAAAGAACCTCAAAATAACCTGGATACAAACATAAATGTGCTTGGTTCTCTGAGTTATCAGAGAAAATATCACAAATCAAAAGCACAGAACGTTCACACCTCCAGGGAAGGATTGTCTCTTTTCATGGATATATTACTAATCATAAACACAATGCCCAAATTCACTCTGCACACATTAGTCTCTCAACCCCCAAACCCTCATTCTACAGATCTCCTTGTATTTCCCTTCAGGTCAATACCACTCATTCTAGACTCTGATCACCCATCCCACACAAGTGTCATCAATCACACCATAAATTCTTGGTCCCATAGCCCACTTACACTATCCCATTCACCACAAAAAAAAACCCTCCCTTATCTTTACTCTGTAAGTAACTCAGTCTAAAGAACTTCCTTCCATTTTCCATCTATCATTGACCCTAGGACCCCATCACTTAGCTGGGCCATTCATTTGGGCACTGCTCTCAGAATCCAAAAGCTCCTCGAGGATGTCTTGGCTCTTTCCTTGCTCCAATCAATACAGCCTAAATCCCCTTTCCTTTCCAATCATGGGGGTGGGTGGGTAGTGATTGATCTTTTGCAATCTCAGAAATAGCTGCTCAGTCATGTGATATCAGAAATAAAAATGACTTCCTTGTGTTGATCACAAGAACCTCACTTTACTAGAAGCCCCACTTACCTAGAAGAAGGGTTTGGGAAGCCCCAGGAGACTCTGTGATATTGCCTAGGCACATTGTTTGGAACGGGTCCTACCTAAGGAATGTGAGGCTCATAAGCAAAGTGGCTGTTCTGGGCAGGGGTGAGTGTTCCCTGCCTCCCCTATAGGCCAGAACTGGGCAAAGGCTTGGCAAAGCAGTGGAGTGGAAGCCAGAACCGAGTGGTAGTGCCAGATGGCAGAAGCACCACCTGGGAGATTTCCTATCAGAAGAATCTGGCAAAAGGGAGGACTTTGACAAAGTACATGCCCTCAGGGGATGCATATACACACAGCCTGCCACTCACAAATGTGCACTAGCAACCTCCTGTGTCCCCACAGTTTATTTGAGGCCACAGGGCCCACCTTGTCTGTCACTCATTACCCATCTCATCTTCCATTGGCTTGTTCAGACGCAAAAAGGCCTGCACTTCTTTGTCACTCACAGTCAAGACTTTCTGCTCATCTTAAAGTAAGCAATTTGTCCCTTTGCTGCGTATATCAAAGCTAAATGAGTTAAAAAGAGACCAAGATTTGAGGAGAGAGATGGCTCAGTGGTTAAAAGCACTGACTAATTTTCCAGAGGACCCATGTTCAATTCCCAGGCTGTCTGGTGTCTGATCACACGAGGATTAAAAAAAAAGAGGCAGAGATTCAAGATATAATCTAAGTGGCATCGATTTCCATACACAACAAAAATCTGTGGTTTGGGGATGTAGCCCAATGGTGGCACACTTGTCTAGCATGGGCAAGGCCCTGGATTTGATTCCCCAGCATCTCCCACACACACACACCCAAAAGCCAGGTTGGAGGTAAATCCAAAGTGGGATAACAGATGCAATGAAGCCCCGAGATTCAAACCTTAAAAGAACGTATGGTGGAGAAACAAGTCACAAATACCAGAGGCAAGGACAATCACTCAAATCAGAGGGACACTGATGTGGAATGTCTCAGTTCCAAAGCCATTTCAGAGAAGTTTTGTGTGAAATGTTAACTTAGATCCAAATCTAAACTGCAGATCAGAGAACCATTATTGATGCAGTTAACAATGGTCTGCAATTCACAACATATACCAATGGGGAAATGATGTTTGAAGAGTTGACCAAGGCCTGATCTCAGATGGAACCAAATAAATGTTCAAGATGTAAGCCTTAACTAAAGATTGGAGTTGGTGCACACAGGAGAAGGGGCACAAATGGCAAGACAGTTGGCATAGGTTTGCTTTTCTACATACAGCATAGATACAGAGTGTTTAATAAAACCACAGTGGTCTGCCTGGAAATGGGGCTAACACAAAAATCATTCTGCCCCTCAGGAATGAGATTTATTAGAATTAAGAGACCTCAATTCCAGGATTGAGCCCTGAGGTGGGAAGCAGGGCACTAGGCATAAATGATACAGTGTAGGGTGTTGTATATCTGATGTGGGTGTTCACTCAGGTCTGTGGAATCAAGAGACAGAGGCACTGTAAGGATGATTTAGCCTTTCCCAGTTGCAGGGGCATGGGGAATCCATCTTTATGGACTGGTTGACTATAGCTTAGCAAAGGACCCTTCTATTGTTCTCCAATTTATACCTTTTAGCAAGTTAATCTTTCTACCCCAACACTTCTCATCTAATACCTACAGTGTTCCGGGTTCTTCTTCAACAAAATTTGCATAGGCTTTGCACCTTCAGAAAACTGCCAGACAAGATTTACATAGAGGGTACTGGGAGACAAAAGGGAGAAATCACAAAAGGCAGATTAAGGTACTAACACTCTGAAGTCAAACCAGGTGTAGCTTGGTGGGAATTCTCCTAACAGTAAGGAGGAGATCTAAGTGTGATGGCACCTTAAAAAGAACATGAAGCTTCCCTTTAAAATCTGGAGAGGAACTTTATTGAAAGAGGGTGGGTGATCATGAGAGGGATGTTGTGGGGAGGCCAGAGGAGCCTGCTCAAACACCTTTGGAGAACCTCCCTGAGCAGATCTCCTTAAGGAGTCTCAAGATCAATACACAGAACAAAGAAAAGGTCTGGCTTTTATAATAATTTAAGTGTGGTGAGATGTTTCATATCACATAATTTAGTTCAACATAGCATACATGATAAAGAGCATGGAAGAACCAGGTATTATAATTTGAGAGTATTGAATCATAGCACAGACTGTTCCTTAACTTTCTGTCACAGAGCGAGTTTCAGTAAGACATGGCTCCTATTTTGGCTCATGGAAATTACCACACATTTATTAACATAAAAAGGCATGTATTATCTTAATAATTCTGGAGATATAAAACCCAAAATTTGCATTGATTGGCATCTCCTTCTTTAGGTTAGGAAATTTTTCTTCTATGATTTTGTTAAAAATGTTTTCTGTGCCTTTGACCTAGGCTGTTTCTCCTTCCATGATTCCTGTTATTCTTTTTTTCCTTTTTTTGTGTGTTTGCTTTTCTGTTTGTCTTTGGAGACAGCATTTCTCTGTGTAGCCCCAGCTGTCCTGGAACTCACTCTGTAGACCCTGTCTCTTATACACATCTAGATGTGTATAAGAGACAGGACCNAGCCCCTCCNCCTTGNATCAAGGCTGAGTAAGGCATCGCACCATAGGGAATGGGCTCTAAAAAGCCAGTTCGTGTACTCAGGATAAGTCCTGGTCCCATTGCCAAGGGACCCACAAACACATCAAGCCATGTAACTTTCACCCACATTCAGGGGCCCTACTTTGGTCCCATGCAGGTTCCCCAGCTGTCAGTCCAGAGTCCATGAGCTCCCACTACTTTGGGTCAGCTATCTCTGGTTTTTCCCATCACGATTCTGACCTCCCTTGTTCCTATAAACCTTCCTCCCTCTCTTCAACTGAACTCCAGGAGCTTGGCCAAGTGCTTGGCTGTGGGTCTCTGCATCTGCTTCCGTCAGTCACTGGATGTAGATTCTATGAGGACAATTAGGGTAGACACCAATCTGAGTAGAAGGGAAGGCTAGTTTAAGCACCCTCTCCACTGTTGCCATGAACCTTAGCTGGGGACAATCTTGTGAGTTCCTGGAGTTTTCCCTATCTGCAGATTTCTCCCCATCCCCTTAATGGTACACTCTGTTAAGATATCTCTTTCATTGCTCTCCCTCCCCATCTCCCCCAACTAGGCCATCTCAAGCCCTCATGTTCCCACCTCCCATCCTGTCCCCTCTACTCCCTCCTCCAAGTTTACCCAGGAGATCTTAACCCTTTCCCCTTCCCAGGGTGACCCATGTGTGTCCCTCTTAGTGTCCTCCTCTTTACCTAGCTTCTCTGGGGTTGTGGATTGCAGCCTGGTTATCTTTTGCTTTGTGTCTAATATTCACTTATGTATGAGTACATGCCGTGTTTGTCTTTCTGAGTCTGGGTTACTTCACTCAGGATGATTCTTTTTAGTTCCATCCATCTGCATACAAAGCTTATGATGACATTATTTTTTAAATACTCCATTGTGTATATGTACCAAATTTTCTTTATCCATTCTTTGGTTGAAGGGCATCTAAGTTGTTTCCAGGTTCTTGTTATTACAAAAAAGGCTGCTATGAACATAGTCATGCAAATATCCTTGTTGTGTGGTTGAGCATCTTTTGGGTATATGCCCACGAGTGGTATTGCTGGGTATTGAGGTAGGTTATTCCCAATTCTCTGAGATACTGCCATTCCGGTTTCCAGAGTGGCTATACAAGATTGCATTCTCACCAGCAATGGAGTGTTCCCCTTTCTCCACATCCTCTCCAACATAAGCTGTCATCTATGTTTCTGGTCTTAGCCATTTTGACAGGCATTAAGATGGTATTTCAGAGGTGTTTTAATTTGCATTTCCCTGATGGCTAAGGATGTTGAACATTTCCTTAAATGGCTCTCCACCATTTGAGATTCTTCTGTTGAGAATTCTCTGTTTAAATCTGTAGCCCAGTTTTAAATTGGATTATTTGATATTTTGCTGTCTAGTTTCTTGAGTTCTTTATGTATTTTGGAGATCAGCCCTCTATCAGATGTGGGTTTGGGAAAAATCTTTTCCCATCGTGTAGGCTGCCATTTTGTCTTATTGACAGTGTCCTTTGCCTTACAGAAGCTTCTTAATTTCAGAAGGTCCCATTTATTAATTGCTGCTCTCAGTGTCTGTGCTACTGGTGTTATATTTAGGAAGTAGTCTCCTGTGCCAATGTATTCAAGGCTACTTACCAGTTTCTCTTCTATGAGGTTCAGTGTAACTGGATTTATGTTTAGGTCTTTAATCCGTTTGGACTTGAGTTTTGTGCATGACGATAGATATGGATCTATTTGCATTCTTCTACATGTAGATATCCAGTTATGCCAACACCATTTGCTGAAGATGCTTTCTTTTTTCCATTGTACAATTTTTGTACAATTTCAGGTGTTTGTAGGTGTGTGGATTAATGTCAGGGTCTTCGATTTGATTCCATTGATCAACGTGTCTGTTTTTATACCAATAGCAAGCTGTTTTTATTATTATAGCTCTATAGTAGAGCTTGAAGTCAGGGATGGTGATGCCTCTGGAAGTTCCTTTATTGGATAGGATTGTTTTGACTATCCTGGATTTTTGTTTTTCCATATGAAGTTGAGTATTGTTCTTTCAAGGTCTGTGAAGAATTGCATTGGGATTTTGATGAGGATTGCATTGAATCTGTAGATTGCTTTTGGTAAGATTGCCATTTTTACTATGTTGATTCTACCTATCAAAGAACATGAGAGATCTTTCCATTTTGTGATATCTTCTTCAATTTCTTTCTTTAAAGACTTAAAGTTCTTGTCATACGGGTCTTTCACTTGTTTAGTTAGCATTACCCCAAGCTATCTTATGTTATTTGTGGCTATTGTAAAGGGTTATGTTTCTCTAATTTCTTTCTCAGCCCATTTATCATTTGTATATAGGAGGGCTATTGATTTTTTTAAATTTTTTTCTATTATAAAAAATATCTTCCACTCCTTTTACATACCAACCTCAGATCTCCCTCTCTTTCCTCCTCCCGCCCTGCCAGCTCCCCATTCAACCCACCCCCCACTCCCACCTCCTCCAAAACAAGGTCTCCCATGGTGAGTCCCCAGAGTCTGGCACTCTCAGCCAAGGCAGGACAAGACCATCCTCCCTCTGCCAAGACTGAGCCAGGTGTCCCACCAAAGGCACTAGGCTCCAAAAAGTCAGCCTCTGCACCAGGGAAGGATCCCGATCCCACCGCCTGGGGGCCCTCAGACACTTCAAGCCAAACAACTGTCTCAAGCCTCCAGAGGGCCCAGTTCAGCACCATGGGGGGGCTCCACAGTTATTGGTCCACAGTTCATTCATTTCCACCAGCTTGGCTGGCTTCATGATCTCAATGTCTCTTGTTCTTAGAACCTCTTCTCTCTCCCATCAGTTGAACTCCTGGAGCTCTGCCTAGCACCCGGCCGTGAATCTCTGCATCTGCTTCCATCTGTCTCTGGATGGGGACCCATGGCGGCTTCTCAGCCATGGGTCCATAGTTCATGCATCTCCACTAGTTTGGCTGGCCATCTCTGCACCCCCTCCCATCATGATTTCATAGTCCCTTGCTCATAGAGGGCCCCTCATTTTGATTATTTCCTGTCGTCTACTCTTTCTGGGTGAGTTTACTTCTTTTTGTTCTGGAGCTTTCAGGTATGCTAGTTTGCTAGTGTGAGATTTCTCCAACTTCTTTATGTAGGCATGTAGTGCTATGAACTTTCCTCTTAGCATTGCTTTCATAGTGTCCTATAAGTTTGGGAATGTTGTGCATTCATATTTGTTGAATTCTAGGAAGTCTTTAATTTCTTTCTTTATTTCTTCTTTGACTCAATGGTGATTTAGTTGAGCATTGTTCAGTTTCCATGAGTTTGTAGGGTTTCTGCATTTTGTGTTGTTGTTAAATTCTAACTTTAAGCCATGGTGGTCCTATCAGATACAAGGAGTTATTCCAATTTTTTTATATCTGTTGAGATTTGTTTTATAACCGAGTATGTGATTAATTTTGGAGAAGGTTCCATGGGGTGCTGAAAAGAATGTATATTCTTTTGTGTTTGGGTGAAATGTTCTACAGATGTCCGTTAGGTCCATTTGAGTCACAACATCTGTTAGCTCCCTTATTTCTCTGTTAAGTTTCTGTCTGCCAGACCTGTCCAGTGGTGAGATTAGGGTCTTGACATCTCCCACTACTAGTGTGTGTGGTTTTGATGTGTTATTTGAGCTTCAGTAGTGTTTCTTTTACAAATGTAGGTGCCCTTGTATTTGGGGCATAAATGTTCAGATCTGAGACTTCATCTTGATTGTTTTTCCTGTAATGAATGTGAAATGCCCTTCTTCATCTCTTTTGATTGATTTTAGTTTGAAGTCTATTTTGTTAGATGTTTGAATAGCTACATCAGTTTGTTTCTTAGGTCCATTTGATTGGAAAGTTTTTTTCCCCAACCTTTCACTCTGAGGTGAAGTCTATCATACCAGCAAATCCCAAAGAAGGGAAACACATACACACTACCACCAAAAAATGACAGGAATTAACAATCACTGGTCATTAATATTCCCTAATATCAGTTTGTCTATATCAATTTGTCTATAAAAAGACACAGGCTAACAGAATGGATATGAAAACAGATCCCATTCTTCTGCTGCATACAAGAAAAACACCTCAACCTCAAAGACAGACATTACCTCAGAGTAAAGGATTCCTATTATTCTTAGATTTGATCTTTTCATAGTTTTCCAGATTTCCTGCATGTTTTGTGCCAGATGTTTTTTAGATTTACCACTTTCTTTGGCTAAGGTATCCATTCCATTTGTTGTGCCTTTAATGTCTGAGATTCTCTCTTCCATGTCTTATATTCTGTTGGTGAGGCTTGCCTCTGAGGTTCCTGTTCAAGTTCCTAAAATTTTCATTTCTAGATTTTATTTTATTTTATTTACTGATTATATCTCTATTTTCATTTCTTGAAGTGTGTTATTAATTTCCTTCTGTTTATTTGTGTTTTTATAGATTTCTTTAAGAGGTTTATTCATTTCCTCTTTAAGGACCTCCATACAGGCTGTTTTAAGGTCTTTTTCTTGTGCTTCAGCTATGTTACAATACTCAGGGCCTGCTGTGGTAAGATTGCTGGATTCTAGTGGAGACATATTGTCCTGGATGTTACTTATTGTGCTTTTACAGTGGTATCTAGGCATTTAGGTTTGGGAAAATTGTAATTCTTGGTGCTGAGACACCATAATTTGGACAAAGTAGCAGCCTATAGAATGGGAAAACATTATTTTATCAACTACGCATCTGACAGAGAGCTAATATTCAAAATAAAGAACTCAAAAAACTAGATATCAAGAGAACAAATAATCCAATTTTTAAAAAAGGAGTACAACTCTAAACAGAATCCTCAATTGAGAAAACTCAAATGGCTGAAAAACAAAGAAATGTTTAACATCCTTAACCATAAGGGAAATAAAAATCAAAACTACTTTGAGATTTCAACTTAGACCTGTCAGAAAGACTAAGATCAATAAAATAAGTGATAGTTTTTGCAGCAGAAGAGTCAGAGCTAGGGGAACACACATCCATTGCTGATGGGAGTGCAAACTTGTACAGCCACTATGGAAATCAGTATGGTGGTTCCTCAGGAAGATGGGAATCAATCTACCTCAACATCGAGCTATACCATTCTTGGCCATATAGACAAAGGATGCTTCATCCTACCAAAAGGACACTTTCTCAGTCATGTTTATTGCTGCTCTAATCATGATAACTAGAAATTGGAAACAACTTAGATGTCCTTCAACAAAATAATCAATAAAAACAATAAGGTACATTTACACAATGCAGCATTACTCAGCTATTAAAAAATGAAATCATGAAATTCATAGGTATCTTGGCAAGTGTTCTTTTGCTGTGAAGAGACACCTTTACCAAGTTAACTCTCATAAAATAAAGCATTTAAGTAGGGCTTGCTTACACTTTCAGAGGTTTAGTTCATGTCATCATGGTAGGGAGCATGGAGGCATGCAGGCAGACATAGTGCTGGAGAAGTAGCTGAGAGTTCTACAATGGAATCCACAGGCAACAGAAAGAAAGAGAAACTGGTCCTGGCTTGGGTTCTTAAAACTCCAAAGCTCACTCCCACTGATACACTTCCTCCAACAAGATCATAACAGGTAAATGGATGGGACTAGAAAATATAACATTGTATGAGGAACTAGTAAATGTCATCCTGAGTGAGGTATCCCAGACCCAAAAAGAGAAATATGGTATGTATTCACTTATATTTGGATATTAACTGCTAAGCCAATGATAACCAAGCTACAATCCATAGAACCACAGAGGTTAGGTAAAGGGTAAGGAACTGGGGGTGGGGGAGAAATGAAATAGAATAGATATTTATCAATAAGGGTGCTGGAACAGGAGGATCAAGTAGGGAGGGGGAGGTGAGAGAGTAGAGAGACTTGTGGGAAGGAATATGGGGAGAGGCAGCTAAATTTAAGGAGCCTTTGAGGGGTAGTGTGGAAACCAAATACAGCAGAAACCTCCTAAAATATATACCTATATGAAGGTGATCAAAATGAAATCATCAAATAATGGGGGATATAGAACCCCAACTGGCCATTTCTTGTCACCAATGAGGCTTCCAGTTCTGGGATTGAGTTACATCTACTTGAGTACTTGGCAAAACAACCCAGGCTGTTGCTAAGTGTATAGGTTGCTCTACAAATTGACAGTAAAGCCCCATTGCTGAATACAACACCTATACAACTCATTGAACATGAAGAATTAGAGCTGGTGCCTACATAGAGCCTTCACACTTACATTCATCTTGGGTACATGAAGATATTCCACATGCTATCAAAAGAGAAATGTGACCACTAATCCAACCACAAAACCTCTGATTAACAGTGGTGTCCTACATGCTCAACTATGTTCATAGCAGCATTATTCATAATAGCCAGAACCTGAAAACAACCTAGATGCCCCTCAACCAAAGAATAGGTAAAGAAAATGTGGTACATCTACACAATGGAGTATTACTCAGCAGTAAAAAACAATGACATCATGAAATTTGCAGACAAATGAATAGTACTAGAAAATATCATCCTGAGTGAGGTAACTCAGACTCAGAAGGACAAACATGGTATATACTCACTCATAAGTGGATACTAGAGGTAAAGCAAAGGATAGTCAGACTACAACCCACAGCTCCAGAGAAGCTAAATAACAAGGAAGACCCTAAGAGAGATGCATGGATCACCCTGGGAAGGGGAAATAGATGAGATCTCCATGAGTAAACTGGGGGTGAGGGGAGGCAATAGCAAGTAGGGGATGGAGGATGAGAACATGAGGGAACGGGATGGTCAAGCTGGAACAGGAACAGAGTAGGAGAGGAATGAAAGAGATACCATGATAAAGGGAGACATCATGGGGATAGGGAGAAACCAGGTGCTAGGGAAGTTCCGAGGAATTCACAAGGATGACTCCAGCTTAAACTACTAGCATTAGTGGAGAGGGTGCCTGAACTGGCTTACCCTAGTAACCAGATTGGTGAACGCCCTAACTGTCATCATAAAGCCTTCATCCAGTAACTGATGAAAGCAGATGCAGAGATCCACAGCTAAACACCAGGCTGAGCTCCCGGAGTCCAGTCGAAGAGAGAGGAGGGATTCTATGAGCAAGGGGCATCAAGATCATGATGGGAAAATCTACAAAGGCAACCAAACCAAACTAATGGGAAGTCATGAACTTTAAACCAACAGCTGTGGAGCCTCCATGAGACTCAACTAGGCCCTCTGCATAAGCAAGACAGTTGTGTACCTTTGGAGGCAACCAAACCAAACTAATGGGAAGTCATGAACTTTAAACCAACAGCTGTGGAGCCTCCATGAAACTCAACTAGGCCCTCTGCATAAGCAAGACAGTTGTGTACCTTGATCTGCTTAAGGGACCCCTTGGCAGTAGGATCAGAATCCACCCCTGGTGCATGAGCTGGCTTTCTGGAGCCCACTACCTATGGTTGGACACC
>LZPO01087280.1:68838-120990 GCA_001675575.1 Neotoma lepida | reverse complement strand
ATCTTTTTAATAACTAAAAAAAGGAGAAAAAAAGAAAAGACCAACTTTTCAAATTATTTAGAAGTATCCCAGATCAGTAGCATAGATAACATATTCAACAAGATCATAGAAGACAACTTCCCAAACTAAAGAAAGAAAATACAGATACAGGAAGCACACAGAACATCAAATAGACAATAACAGAAAAGAAACTTCCAATGGCATATCATAATTAAAACACTGAGCATAAACAACAAAGAGTATTGAAAGCTAAAGAGAAAAAGCACAAGTCACATACAAAGGAAAACAATCAGAATAACAGCTGATTTCTCAATGGAAATTTTAAAATCCAGAGAAGCCTGGAACAATGTACTCCATGTTCTAAAAGACTGGATGCTAACCTAGACTACTCTACCCAGCTGCCATAGTTGAAGGAGAAAGGAAAATTTTCTAGAATAAAAACAGCTACAAAAGTACGTGTCCACCAAATCATCCCTACAGAGACTGCTGGAAGCAATATTTTGGACTGAAGAGAGGAATAAGCATAGCCAAGAGACCATAGAAAGGAAAGAAATTATGCAATAATCACTGAAACACATTGCATGGTAAGAATACAAATAGCAAAAAGAAGAAAAACAAATGCAATCAATAAACACATTTCAATAATAACTTTAAACATTAATGGCCTGAAATTTCCAATTAAAAGGCACATGTTACTTGAGTGGGTTAGGAAACAAAATTCATCTTTCTTGGCTCACAGAGACTGAACTGACAACCAGGAAGCCAGCATGGGACTGACATAGGCACTCTGCATATATGTTACAGTTGTGTAGCTTGGTCCTCTTGTGGGACTCCTAACAGTGGGGACAGGGACTGCCTCCTGACTCTTTTACAGGCTTTTAGGATCCTACTCTTCTTAATGGGTCACCTTGAACAGCTTTAATACATGGGGAGGTGCTTAGTCTTAATGTAACTTGATATGCCATATTTTGTTGATACTCATGGGAGAACTGCCCTTTCCTAAACAGAAATGGAAGAGGAGTGGAATGGGGGTGGGAACAGAGGGTAAGTGGAACAGAAGGGCTGGGAGGAGAGGAGGGAGGGGAAATTGCAACCGGGATGTAAAATAAATAAATAAATAAATAAATAAATAAATAAATAAATAAATTTATTTATTTTAAAAAATAAAACACCAAAAGAACAAATCATCCAATCAATAAATGGGCTAATGACTGAATAGACAATTCTCAAAAGAAGAAAAAAAATATCCAATTAATATTTGGGAGAAGAAGAAGGAGGAGAAACTGTGATCAGGATGTAAAGTAAATAAATATATTTAATTTTAAAAAGTTCACATTTCTGTTATCACCTTAGAATTAAAGATAAACATAACCTTAAAATAAAGTAATGGGAAAAGGCAATTCAACCAAATGAACTAGGTATTGCTAGGCAGGTATTGCTGCCCTAATATCTGACAAAATAGACTTAAATCTCAAACTAACCTGAAGACATCAAGAGGGACATTTCATTACAACCATGGGACCAATGAACTAAAAAGACATGACCATCCTTAATATATATGTACAAACCCTGGTGCACACAATTCCACAAAAAGCATACCACCAGAATTAAAGACATAGATTAACTTAAACCCAACAACAATGGGTGATTTTAATACTTCACTTTCACCAATAGACAATCATCAGGATAATAGGAAACCAAGAAAAATCAGAATTATAGAAAAATGTACATAAAATAGATATGAAGTATATCTGGAGAACATTCTACCCAAATATTGCCCAAATACATTCTACTCAGGAGTCCATGGATGCTTCTCTGAAGAAAACCATGTAATGGAACACAAAGCAAATCTTTAAAAAAAAATCAGAAAAATAAAATAAATGCCTCTATGTATTCTATGTGACCACAATGCAAGAAGAATTAAAACCAACAGCAAATGAATTTCTAGTAGTTATACAAACTCATGGAGATTAAAACCTTATCAGTGAATGCTGACTGGGTCAAAGAAACCAAGGAATAGGTTAAAAATTCCTAGATCTAAATGAAAATGAAAACACAATACAATATAACCTCCAGGTTACATTAAAAGCTTTCCTACAGGGGACCTTTGTAAGTCAAAGTACCTACATTGAAAAATCAGAAAGAGCCTAAATGATTGACTTAGAGGTGCAATTCAAACATTTGGAAAAACAAGAACAAGTGAAACACAAATGGCAAGAAATAATACCAGACCAGAACTGAATGAAATAGAAACAAAATAGCACAGAAAATCAATGAATCTAGGAGCTGGTTCTTTTGAGGAGACAAACAAGGATAAACAGACCCTTGCCCCAGAACAAGAAACAGAGAGGATGCATATTAACAGAAGCAGTGATGAATGGGGAAATACTACAACAGATAGCCAATGATTCGGAATATTGTAAGAGGATAATTTAAAAATCTAAGTTGGAAAATCTAAAAAAATTAGATGAATTTCTAGATTCATTCAAACTACCAAAATTAAACCAAGAAGAGATCAACAACTTAAATAGACCTAGAACAAATAAGAAGATCAAAACAGTAGTAAAAAGCCTTTCAATTAAGATATGTCCAGGCCAAGATGGATCAACACCAGAATTCTACCAGACTTTCAAATATTATCTAAGCAGAGTTTTAAATTATTAAAATAATATAAAGTGAGGGAGCAATTCCAAACTCCTTTTTTGAAGTCAGTATTACTCAACTAATAATAATACAGGTACACACACACATACACACACATACACATGCACACATGTATAGTCCAATACACCTGATGAACATAGAAGCAGAAATCTTTAGCAAAACAATTGCAAACAAATACAGGGATGTATTAAAAAGATCATGAACCACAACCAACTTGGCTTTACCCTGAGGATGTAGAGATTGTTTCAACTTATATGAATAAATAAATATAATAAATCATATAAATGGATTTATGACAAAAGCACATGAATGTTTCAAGATATGCAGAAAAGGACTTTGACATAATCCAGCACACCTTCATGATAAAATTGCTAGACATAGTAGGATTGGACATAGTAGGATTTTCTCCCCACTATATATTGTGGGGAGAAAAGGAGCCAGGTAGGCTGGCAGAGCCACAGCTGCCTTGGCAATGCACATTAGCTAGCATGTACAATAACAACTTCCCTTAAGCCAACCTGGAGTCTGCTGCTGTATTGGGTGATTGGTGACATATGAACTTCAGATTGATTGGGCCATTGAGAAAAAGCCAACATAGCCAAGGAAATGGCCAACATCTAATGGGGTGCTGGGAGAGGGCATTTAGGCTCACCCCATATCCACAATAAAAAAGTCTGCCTTTTGCTTCTCACCTGATTCCTAGTGTTTGCATTGTTGACTCTGCACCTGCTCCCAACAACCCCTTATCCCAAGAGGTGTTCAGGCAGTTTGATGCATAACATCTGGCACCGAATATGGGGCTGGTGCCTGTATGGGCCTGGGCATTGATCCCATGTTGGTTAGGGTCTATTTTTTGGTAGCTGTGATCCTTTTTTGGTTCCTATTTTTTCCCCTTTCTTGCCGGTGTTGCATCGATTGTTCCTAGCCCTGGTGCACACCCTGTCGCTATTCCTCTAGATGTCCCCTTTCTTTCAGAGTGCAGTTCAGCATCCCCTGCTTGGTGATTCGTGAATTGGCTAACTCTTGGTGTTTTGTGTTTTCAGGCCCTTTGGAAGTGAGTGCTGGAACACGCTCTCCCTTTCCTTTTCCTTGTTTGTCTGTTTGTCCAATTAGGGAGGCATATCTTTTCAATTTCAGTTTGCTCAGCACCTCCATGCAAGGGCTGACCTCCCAGAAGTGGAACCCAGGAATGGCTCCTAACCACCACTCCCCATCTGGCGACACTGTGTGGGCATAAGGATGTGGCCTAACAATCATAGAAGTCCCCTACTAAGCACAAAACACTTAGATCTGAAACATTTTCTGCTATTATCTTCTACTGTCTGCTACTGTTTTCTCTCCCTTAGAAGATGGGCAATCTGATCTCCCTACTGCCTCTTGAGGAGGCCCAACTATCTTCAGATGATGAGGAAACGAGCCAGTCATACCCACATCCCCACCCAAACCACTTCGAGTTTCTCTGTCCACCCCCACTCCCCTTCTGGCTTCTACCCCTCCACCTCAATATCTTTGGCAGGAAATCTGCCCTCTCGCTTGCCCTATTCAGCCCCTCTCTCTGCTTCTGACCCCTCACACATCTCCTCCTGCCCCTCCCCTGCTATGTAGGGACCCACCATAGGCTTATCCTGTTAATCTGGGACCAAATGCAGTTAATCAGCCATGGGTGCCTACCCCTCTGTCTGACCTTTTGCTCATCAGCAAGGCAGTCATTGGGTCTGGTCCAGACTCCCCCTATTTTAAACAAGTCCTTAGACAGTGGGCTATGCAATTACAAACTCAGTATGATTGGTACCAACTTCTTAAGGCTCTCTTAGAACCCACAGTTTTTCTCAATTGGCAATCTGCATATTATGACCAGGCAGAAGCCCAGGCCCATCTCAACTTACAGTATGGGATTAACATCACCCTAGACATGCCCGCTGGGAGAGGCCAATATATTGATCCTGTCTCACAATCTCCCATTGGCCAATATGCCTACTTCCAGCAGGTCTCCAATTTGGCCTTTAAGGCTCTTAAGGCATGCAACTCTCATGATGTTTCAATTTACTTCTGTAATCCTGTCCAACAACCCAAGGAGTCTTTTACTGACTTTCTCACTCAAGTAACCAAGGCAGTTGAATATAGGGTAGATCCTGGCCCTATGTAGGAGATGCTAATCAAACAATTGGCATGGGAGGGGCTTACTGTCCTGATGCATAATGCAGTAGCTGCAGTATACAATGAGGAAATCCATAAATAGATCTTGGCCACTAGGGTTCTAGAACCTGGAGCTGGCCCCATCACTGCCCTGACCACCTCTCTTGATGCCCTCTTATCTGACTGACCACAGTCCTTGGATCACCAGGCTCCTGCCACTCTGGCAGACCACATTTGTTGGGACTGTGGTAAACTTGGCCACTTTCAGTGTGACTGCCCTAATTCATGACCTACGTCACACTGTCCCAGGTGTGATAAGGGCTTCCATTGGGCCAAAGCCTGCTGCTCATGGCCTTTAGACAATGCAGCTCCTTTAAACACTTGATGGGGCAGCCCTCAGCCCTGTCAGTAAGAGGGAATGGTCCTACCCTAAGGTATTCTGGACTCTGCCTGTTTTCCTGCACTCACCCATGACTGTGTGCCTTGATGGCTCACCCGTTAAAGGGCTTGTAGACATGGGTGTGGATGTCATCATCCTTACAGATACTGAGGCCCTTCGGTTTCCTCATTGGAAGTACCAACCTGGCACTGCCATTAGCAGCATGGGAGGCCAACAAAATACCCATGCTACCATGCACCCTGTCCACTGGAAAGACCCGGATGGCAATCAGGGCTCCATTTCCCCAATCACAGTCAATGTGCTTCTCAACCTATGGGGAGGGGACATTCTGGAAGAGATGGGGATCATCTTTACTATGGATGATGATACCTTTTATGATATTATCATCACCCACGATAAAATAGGCCTGTTGGGTCAAATACCATTCTCCCTGCCCTGCCCCACTGGCCAGCACCCCCAGTTCTAGAGGCAACTGCCTATCAGGAGTCTGGGGTTAACACAATACCACAACCCATACCCTTCTCCTGGCTCAATGATGACAATATTTGGGTGGAGCAGAGGCTGATTATTGAACCTAAATTGTCTGCATTAAAAAACTTAATCCAAGAACAGCTAGATCTGGGACATTTGGAGCCCTCTACTAATAGGCACAACACCCCAATTTTTGTGATTAAAAAGAAATCAGGCCACTACCAGCTCCTCCAAGACTTGTGCAGTATTAATGCTCAAATGGAAAAACTGGGATCCACCCAGCCAAGTCTCCCACATCCCCATGCTATTCTGCCAGCTATCATGCTGTTGCATTAAATATTAAAGATTGCTTTTTCCAGATCCCATTAGCACCCATAGATAGATGCTGCTTTGCCTTTACTATCTGGGAGCCTAATGTGCATAGGCCTGCCCAGAGATTTTAATGGACCACTTTACCCCAGGGCATGAAAAATAGCCCTACAATCTGCCAGTTACATGTCTCAGAGGCCCTAAAAAATAAACTAAATGATGTCTTACTGGTCCATTACATGGATGACATCCCTGTTACTCATATCAATCCTCATTACTTAAAAAAATCTTGCCATTCTAAATTTACATGGTGCTCCAGAAAAGATTCAATTTGCTTCCCCTTTGCCTTTTGGGGGTTCTCAATTGCAAAACAAATTTGCCCACTGTCTTTCACTTTAACATCTAAGATTCACCACTCGCTTATTGAGTTACAACAACTATGTGGCATGGTCAATTGGCTCAAGCCATTCCTGCCAATTCTAGAACATGAAATGTGATGCCTTTTCTCTTTATAGGAAGGGCCTACCTGCCCATCTGTAAAAACACAGCTCACCCCTCGAAGCACGTGCTCTCCTTGATAAGATTGCTTTACTTTTGTCCTTGGCATCTTTGAATAGACATGACCCTGATAAATCCCTTCAAGACATAATATTGTGGACACTTTCTGGTTTCTTGGGGGTCCTATGGCAACAGGGACCCCTAACATCAGGCCTCCTCTGACCTTCACAAGGTCACCTCAAAATTTGAGCAGATCTTTCATTTGGGCTTAAAGGCTGGCTCAAAGGACCTATAACTGTGATCCAGGCAAGATCATCTTTCCCTTTTCCTTGAGATATTCCCAGCCCCACTTGCCTGATTCCATTAGCTTCCAGGAGATGGTCACTGTATTTCCTAGCATTATTGGTAGCCACCTTCCTCAGGACAGGAGGATTAGAATATTACAGCCTCTCCCTATCATGATCAAGCCTTATAGTGTCCCTTCTTCTATGCCTATACCCCAGGTGACCATGGCTTCCTCAGATTCCAACAAGAATAAATATGAAATTTTGATACAATATAAAAATACTGAGGATATATCCCATGTCCTCCCAAATCCTGCCTCAGTTCAACTGGGTGAATTACTGGTGCTTCTTAAAGTCTTCATAGAATGCCAGTTTGAACCTGTCAATATTTTTATGACAGCCAATATGCTGTGCAGGTAGTCCTCATCCTATCTTGTTCTTATGTCAAGGAGTCCACAAGCCCCTTAAACGTTGCTATGAAATCACTCCAAGATGTTTTTGAGCAAAGGGTATATACATCCAATGGTATGTATCTCATATTAGGTGTCATTCTAATCTCCATGGCATCCTTGCCTGGGGCAACAAAAGGATAGATGCCCTGATTATGACAGATGATGTTGACCTCTTAGAGCAGACTGAAGCACTTCATCGACAGTTCCACTTATCCCCACAGAATCTCCACAGGCTATTTCCAGAACTCCTAAATTCTCAATGCAAACACTTGGCATGCTCTTGTGCTACTTGCACCCCTCTTGCACCCTTGGGCCCTTTGAATAGAGGTGGGGTCAATCCCCATAGACTGTTGCCCAATGCAATCTGGCAAATGGGTGTTACATATCCTCCTCCTTTTGGAAACCTTAAATATGTCCATGTTATTGTGGACACCTGCTCTTCATTCACCTATGCTATTGCCCTTTCCAGGGAAAGGGCCTTTCATGCAATCAAAGCTGTTAAGACAGCAATGTTGATCATGGGAGTGCCCTGGGCTATAAAGACTGACAATAGGCCTGCTTATGCTTCACAACAATTTAATGATTGTGTTGCCTCCTGGAGGATCCACCACACATTTAGCAATCCCTATAACCCTCAAGGACAGGCTATTGTGGAAAGAACCAACAGAACTCTTAAAACTCTTTTGACCAAAGTTACATTCCCTGAGGCCAAGTGTGATCCTCACCTGGCAATGATTGAGACCTTGTTTCTTTTAAATTTTTTCACATTCAATGATACTGGTCTCAGCCCTTTTTACAAGCATTGGGCCTTTTTGCCATAAGATACTACCCTCCCATTGGTCTGATAGGAGGATCCCATCTCCCTGCCATGGCAAAAACCCACCCCACTACTCACTCTCACTCAAAGGCTAGGATATGCTTGTGCCTTTCCACAGGATTCAATTGCCCCAATATGGATTCCTGCTCAGGATATACAATCTGCCCTGCAAAGCCTAGAGGGGACCAAGGAAGATGTTCAGGAGGACACTGATGCTGCCAATCCCCTTGTGTTGGCTTGCATAATATTACTACCTACTTTGAGAACAAATACCTCAGCTCAACATGATGTGGGTCCCTGCCATTTTCTTAGAAACCAATTTTTTAAACCAAGGTGTGGGAAAAATTTTCAAAAGAAAATTTACTCCTTCATGAATTGTCACTTATGCCTTACGGGAGGAGGGAGGCAAGCTTTTTGTTACTAATCATCATTTTCAAGTATCTATTACAGAAAATGTCATGACAGCACTCCATCAACAAGACCATCTTCCAGGTGCTTATGGCTTTAGGTATCCTGAACATGGCCCACCTGGTGAGGCCATATGGGCCTGGCTTACAGAAATCCATAAGGCTACCTTTTAAATAGCATCCCCCCTATCCTGGCATGCTTCCCAGAGTAGCAATCCCTAGAGGGCTGGTAGTAAATGATGAGTAAGGTTTTGTTCAGTAGCCCAACCTAAGACAGGCACAGTTCAATAGCTGGACACTCTTTGAGTTGGGAACAACAAGGCTGGAGCATGGAACCTTGACTTCTGCTAAGCTGCCAAAGAAATAAATAAAAAGGTGGATATGTGGGGAGAAAAGGAGCCAGCTGGGCTGTTGGGGCCGTGGCTGCCATGGCAGAGCACATAAGCATGTGCAATAACAACTTCCCTTAAGCCAACCTGGAGTCTGCTGCTGTACTCGGTGATTGGTGACCTACAAACTTCAGATTGATGGGGCCAATGAGAAAAAGCCAACACAGCCAAGGAAATGGCCAACAGCCAATGGGGTGTGAGGAGGGGGTATTTAGGCTCACACCATATCTATAACAAATGAGTCTGCCTTTTGCTTCTCACCTGACTCCCAGTGTTTATGTCATTGACTCCAAGTCTTCTCTCCCCGGTCCCCCAAAAGGTGTTCAGGGGATTCAGGGTGTAACAATATATGACAATGATGCCAAAAACATACTCTGGTGGAAACAGCATCTTGAATAAAGAGTTCTGGGAAAACTGCATGTTCACATTAGAAGACTAAAATTTTATTTGGATCTATTACCTTGCACAAAAGCTAACTGCAAGTGGATAAATGACCTAAATGTGAAACTTGTCATTGAAACTTCTAGAAGAAAACAAAGACAGTACGCTACATGATATAGTTGTAAACAAAGATTTTCTGAGTAGGACTCCACTAGCCTAGGAATTAAGGCCAACAATGACAAGTAGGACCTCACAAAACTAAAAAGCTTCTGTACTGCAGATGAAACATTAAATTTTTTCAAGGTGAAGACCACAGAGAGGAAGACAATCTTTGCCAGGTACATAACCAACAGGTAATGAATGTCCAATATAAAAAGAACCCAAAAAGCAATGTGCCAACACAGTTAAAAATAGAATATGGATCTGAACACAGTTTCCAAAAGCAGAAATAAAAACTATTAAGACATATCTCAAAAAGTGTTTAACATCCTTAGCAGTCAGGGAAGTACAAATTAAAAGTACACTGACATTTCATTTTACCACAGGGAGAATGGCAAAGAACAAGAAATTAACTGACAACAAATGCTAGAGAAGTTGTGGGGAAAAGGGAACTCTGAAGTGTGACCTTAATTAATTTCATTAAATAAAAGCCTGGGGTTAGATATTGAGGGTGAAAGCTGAAAGATGAGAGAAGCAGAATGGCCAGCCACCAGAGACTTCTTACCTCTACAAAATATTAGACTGACTGGGGGGATACTGTCTTTACAAATCCTCAGACTGAATAGGGCATCCCGTCTCTACAAAACCTCAGACTGAATGGGGGGTCCTGTCTCCACCCACCTTATATTCCTTTCTCCACCTCTCAAATGCTGGGATTAAATGTGTGTGCCACCACTGCCTGGCCTCTGATGGTTAACTAGTGACTATCTCTGGCCTCTGATCTCCAGGCAAGCTTTATTTGTCAGAACACAAACAAAATATCATACAACATTTCTCCCTTTTGTGTAAAATAAAAAGCATAGGTTTTAACTAACATAGAAAAACTATATACAATAAGTATAATAACTATATACAAATATATACAGGCAATAATTACATTAACAATGTCTAGTCCACTAGCATTTGACAAATTCAGAGAAAATACTCCATTATCTATCCTAGCTTGGTAAGCCCAAAGTGTTATACCTAATTGCTTTCTATCCTAACTTGCATGTACAGTATGTTCTAACAAAAATATCCTTAAATTTGTATCAATATACAAAAATTCATATCAATGTAAAATATTTAAAACTAGTAGCTGCTTTTTTGGTTTAAAAGTAGATTTAATAATTTACCTTTTTATCCTATCATTTCTATAACATATATACAATATAACAAAAATAACCTCAAATTTGTAGCAATATACAAAAATCCAAGCTAATGTAAAGTATTTAAAACAAGTAGTTGTTTTTAAAAGTAGAGTCAATAATCTACCTTTCTTATCCTATTTCTATATCCACCTTTTTCTTTTTAGAATGAGATTCCTGAATCTAATCTCCTTTGTTCAACTTTTTTCCTGACCATTACCAATAACAACTTGTTACCAACTACCCTAAATGGTGACAAATATCCATAACTCACTGAATGACCAAAAACCACCTACCCCACTTCTTGGGAATGTTGGCATCATATTCTTAAAATTACTTCCTGCTATCTAGGGGGTGATGGCATCTTTACAGACCCTGAAAAAAATTAGGTTAATTAAGTCCTGGGAGAGCTAGCTGTACCATTAGTTATCCAGTCTCCGTAATGGGAAAGTGAAGGGCTTGTCTCAAGTCTTGGATAGAGTAGTCTGTGAGGCCAGATCATCTTAGCCAGCCACCTTGAAATTGTCCTGAGCAGTTGGTAGTCCAAAGTCGATCTTTAGGTGGTATTTGTCAGCTTAGTGATGTTACCACAGTCCAAGTGGAATCGTCATAGAGGGGCCCCATCAACTTTTTAGAGACTTTAGAGATCACTATTAGAAAAGTTTATCATTCACTGTAGAAAACTTAAACATCATTAATATCAAAAAAGAAAGTTGGTATGTATGTAAAGTTGGTTGGTATATAAAATGAATAAAAAATTTAAAAAAGGAAAAACATGTACCACATTTTCTTTATCCATTCTCCTATTGAGGGATATTTAGGTTGTTTCTGGGTATTATGAATAGAGCAACAGTGAACATGGTTGAGCAAGTTTACTTGTGATAGGATGAAGAGTCCTTTGGGTATACACTCAAGAGTGATATAGGTATGTCTTGAAATAGGTGGATTCAGAACTTTCTGAGGAACCTCCCTAGTGATTCCCATAGTGGCTATATAGGTTTGCAGTACCACCAGCAATGAAAGAGTGTTCCCACTATTCTGTATCTTCACCAGCACAAACCGTCACCTGTGTTATGGATCTTAGCCATTCTGACAAGTGTAAGATGGAATCTCAAAGTAGTTTTGATTTACATTTCCCTGGTGACTAAGGATGTTGAAGATTTCTTTAAGCATTTCTCAGCCATTTGAATGTCCTCTATTAATAATTCTCTGTTTAGACCCTGTTCTGTAATTGGATTGCTTGGCTTTGTAAAATCTAGTTTCTTGAGCTCTTTATATATTTTGGATATTAGCCCTCTATTAGATGTGTAGTTGGTAAAAATCTTTTCCCATTCTGTAGCCTGCTGCTTTGTTCAAATGACAGTGTCCTTTGCCTTACAGAAGATTGTCAGTTCCACAAGCTCCATTTAATTATTGTTGATCTTTGTACCAATGTTGTTCTGTTCAGAAAGCCTTCTTCTGTGCCAATGACTTCAAGGTTATTCTCCACTATCTCTTCTATAAGGATCAGTGTATCTGGTATTATTTTGAGGTCTTTGATACATTTGGGATTGAATTTTGTGCAGCATGGTAAGTATGGATCTAGTTACATTCCTCTACATGCAGCCATCCAGTTTCACCAGTACCAATTGTTGAAGATGCTGTCTTTTGTTCGGTGTATATTTTTGGCTTCTTTATCATAAATCACATGTCCACAGGTGTGTTGGTTTGTATTTTCAATTCAATTCCATTGATCGACATGACTTTGTATATGCCAGTTCCATGCTGTTTTTATTACTATAGCTCTGTAACAACTTGAAATCATGATAATACCTCTGGAAGTTCTTTGATTGTTCAAGATTGTTTGAACTATCCTGGGATTTTTGTTTTTCCATGTGAAATTGAGTATGTCTTTTCAAAGTCTATAAAGAATTATGGTAGAATTTTGATGGGAACTGCATTGAATCTGTAGATTGTTTTTGGTAGGATAGCCATTTTTACTATGCTAATCCCATTGATCCATGAGCATGGGATATCTTTGCATCTTCTGATATCTTCTTTGGTTTCTTTCTTTCAAGACATGAAGTTTTTAATCATGCAAGTCTTTTACTTGCTCATTTAGAATTATCCTCCAAAATACTTTATATTATTTGAGGCTATTGTGAAAGGTACTGTTTCCCTGATTTCTTTCTCAGCTTATTTGTCTTTTGTAAAATGTTATGCCCAAAATTCTGACCCTCAGGGACACCACCAATGACCAGAGATGTCCAGAGTGCAACAGCAAGGTTCATTGCAGGTCAAGCCAGCCTGGAACTCATCAGCATGCACTCGTCACAGTGAGGCTGGGAGGAGTTCCCAGTGGGGGTTTACAGGCATCTTTTAAAGACAAAAACCACAAGCAGAGTTAATAGGGCAAACATGGGGTATAACGGCTGCTGATTGGTTATCAGGTTCATATTGCTGCGGTCTTAGCAAGCTTCTTGCCTAACTCAGCATGAGGTAAAGGATGTAGGGAGCCATCCTATGCTTCTATTGGTGGGCTGATATATTGGAACATTTTGCAGTTAGACCTTGAGACCAGACGTGCTTACAAGATATTATGGGTTTTGGCTATTTTAAAACTTGTTTGTGCTGACTTGGGCTGGTGGAATTTTTAGATCTCGTACTCTACTTGGCCTCTCTGACTCCAGCTCGGGTCCCACAGTATATAGGAGGGCTACTTATTTATTTGAGTTAATCTTGTATCCTGCCACTTCTCTGAAAGTGTATCAACTTTAGAAGTGCCCTGGTGGATTTTTTAGGTCATTTATGTAAAGTATCATATCATCTCCAAATAATGATAGCTTGGCTTCTTTCTCTCCAATTTGTATTCCTTTGATTTCCTTTGGTTGCCTTACTGCTCTGGCTAAGATTTTTGGGTACCACATTCAATAGCTATGGAGAATGGACAACATAAAAATCAGTTCCTGATTTTAGTGGAATTGCTTTGAGTTTCTCTCCATTTAAGTTGATATTGGCTATGGGCTTGCTGTAAACTGCCTTTATTATGCTGATGTATATCCACTGTATCCCTAATCTCTCCAGGACTTGGGTCATGAAGGGATATTGGATTTTGTCAAAGGCCTTTTCTGCATCTAGTGAGATGACCGTGTGTGGTTTTCTTTTCAGTTTGCTTATATTGTGGATAACATTCATTGATTTTTGTACACTGAACCATCCATGAATCTCTGGGATGAAGACTGCATCTTTGTGATGTGTTCTTGCATTTGTTTTGCAGGTATCTTATTGGTTTTGCATCTATGTGCATAGAAGAAATTGGTCTCTAATTCTCATTCTTTGTTGTGTCTTTATGTGGTTTGGGTATCAGGGTAACTGTGGCCTCATAAAATGAATTGGGTAATGCTCCTTCTGTTTCTATTTTATGTAATAATTTGGGGATTGTTCATATTAATTCTTCTTTAAATGTCTGTTAGAATTTAAATAAACCATGTGGCAATGGACTTTTTTGTTTTGTTTTGTTTTGGGACTTCTTTTTCACTAGGTGTTATAGGTCTGTTCAAATTGGGATAATGAGATGAGTTTGGGAAAGGAAGTTTGGGGGAGAAATTCTTTTTGATCTGTTGGGGATGGGGTCAGAGATGAAAGAGAGACTGCAGTATTTCTTTTGTTACAGATCTGGAGTTGAGACTGGGATATTGGGGTGAAGGAACAGAAAGAAAGATGAAGATATGCAATCAGTTTACCTGTTTCCCTGGCAGGATTGACCTATGGGTTAGTAGCAATTGTCTGCTGTATTGGGACTTAGGATAAATCAACAAGTTGGGGGAGAAGGTGGAAGATCTGTGAGATTTACGCTTTATGTGGGCAGGGTTTTCATGCTATATACTACCACTCCACCAAAGTAGATCAATCTCCTCACTCCAGGCTTGCACCAGAATTCACATCCTGTACACCAGCACAGTTTCCTCCATCCACCTGACTTCATTCCACCCAAACCATTTCCAACCTCTAGGCTCAAACCACCACACACCCTCTCCTCGGCCCTAACCTTCTCTTCCCACATCATTTCTACAACTAACAAAAGAAGTCCATGTACCCAAACATCACCACAAAAATACCAGCAATTTCAAAGATCAAGCCAGTATCATATGTTGAGAATCTACCAGTCCTATAGAAATGGTGGCCAAAGAGAATAGCTTAGATGAACCCTAAGATGCAGAATGTAATACCACAATCATAAAGTTCATCAAATAATTCAAGTAGTATATAGAAGACACAAAGAAATATCTTAATAAAGTCAAGGGAAAAGGTCTTAAGGAGAATAAATGCCCAAGGGATATCTATGAAAACACAACTTATGGCTAATGAAAATGAGGAAACAATCCAGGAGGACTCAAGCAGAAATGAAGATGGAATTGAAAAATCCAATATCTCAATTTGAAAACTCAAAAGATAGCAGGAAATATGGAATAACATGATGAAATCAAACCTTTGAATTACAAGCATACAAGAGAGAGAATGCCAAGTCAATATCATCTACCAGAACTTCAAAAATATCAGAGAAGGAAACTTCCCCAAACTTAGGAAAGACACACCCACAAAAATAACAGAAGCAATTAAACATCAAATATACAAAATCAGAAGAGTAAATCTCCCAGGAATGTCATAGTTAAAACACTATTAAACAAAGTGTTTAAGAGAAAAAACACAAGTCACATATAAAGGAAAAATCCATCATAAAAACAGCTAATTTCTCAATGGAAACTTTGGAAGCCAGAACAACCTAGAGAAATGAATTCCAAGTCCTAAAAGACTGTGATGGTCAACCTAGAATAATATACCCAGCAAAACTATTTGCCATGATTGAAGGAGAAAGAAAAATTTTCCACTGCATTAACAGCCTTAAAAATGTATATATAACAAACCAAACCTAAACAAAATATAGGAAGTATTATTTGGGGCTAAAGAAAGGAATGAGCACAGCAGAGAAACTATAGAAAGAAATATGAATATATGATTATTAAAAATACAAAATACCACTGAGAACACAAACAACAACACCAAATGACCACAATTAATGTACACATTTCAATATAATTTTGCATATCAATAGCCTCAATTCTCCAATCAAAAGACTTGAACTAACTGAATGGATCAAGAAACAAAATATATCTATCTGTTGCCTCCAAGGAAGGCATCCAAGTTTTAAAGATAGGTAACTCCTTAGAGTAAAAAGATGGACAAAAGTGCTCCAAACAAATGGGACCAGGAGGCAATTGTGACTATCCTAATACCTAAAAAAATAAACTTCAAATTAAAACTAATTGGAAAATATTTATAGGGACATTTCATTATAACCAAGGGAATAGTTAACCAAGAAGACATTACTGTTCTAAACACATATACCAAACACAGGGGCATCCAATTTTATTAATAAATCTATTACTAGATTTAAAGACAAATTAACATAAGTCCATTAAAAATAGGTGATTTCACTTCCACAGTTTCTCCAATAGGCAGGTCCTCTGGATAAAAAGATTAATAGAAACATCAGAATCATTTGTCAAATGGCCTTAACAAATATCTACAGAATAATATATCCAAACACCAAAAAATACAAATTCTTTTCAGTAGCACATGGAAGCTCTTCTAAAGCAGATCACACTTGTGGACCCAAAACTAATCTTTAAAAATTCAAAAAGATAGAAATCACTCTTTGCATTGCATCTGACTACAGGAAATAAAACTTAAAATTGACAGAAAAAACTCTAGTAAATACATAAACTCATGGAGATTAAACAACTCATTACTAAATGATGAATGGGTCAAAGAAGAAATCATGACAGAAATAAAAAAAATTCCTGAAACTAAATGAAAATGAAAATACAACACAATAAAACCTCTGGGATACATTGAAAGCAGTTCTATGAGAAAAATGTATAGCTTTAAATGCCTACATTAAAAAAATTAGAAAGGGCACAAATAAATAACTTAATGATGCAACTCAAAAAGCTGGAAAAGCAAGAACAAGCCAGATCAAAACCCATTGAACACCAAGAAATAATAAAAATAAGAGCAGAAATCAACAAAATAGAAACAAAGAAAACAGTACAAAGAATCAACAAATCTAAGAGCTGGTTCTTTTATAAGATAAACAAGATTGATTGACCCCTTGGCCCAACTAACCAAAAGAAAAAAAGAGGGGCCCCAAATTGACAGAATCAGAAATGAACAGGGAAACATTACAATAGACACCTAAGAAATTCAGAATATTATAATGAAATATTTTTTAGAACCTGTACTCCACTAAAGCTGGAAAACCTGAAAGAAATGAATGAATTACTAGATTCATCCAAACCACCAAAATTAAACCAAGAAGAAGTCAACAATCTAAGCAAACCCATAACAAATGAGAAAAATGAAATAGTAGTAAAAGTCTATCCAGTTAAAGAAGTACAGGACCAGATGAATTCACCACAGATTTTTATCAGGCATGCAAAGAAGTTCTAAGACAGTCCTTCTTAAACTGTTCCAAAAGTAGAAACAGGAGCACTCCCAAACTCCTTATAAGAAGCTAATATCACTCTAATACACAAACCAAGCAAAAACACAACAAAAAAGAAAAGTACAGGCTAATATCCCACATGAACATAGACTCAAAAATACTCAATAAAATTCTTGTAAATAGAAGACAGACATCAAAACGATTTCCACCATGACCAAGTTGGCTTTATCCCTGAAATGCATGGATAGTTTAACATAAGGATGTCAAGAAATGTAATAAACCACATAAAATGGACAAAAATCTCAAGATCATCTCAATAGATGCAGAAAAAAGCCTTAGACAAAATCCAATATGCCTTCACAATAAAAGTCCTAGAGAATGTAGGATTAGAGGGAACATACCTCAACATAATAAAAGCTATATATAAGAAACTCACATTCAGCATCATCCTAAATGGAGAAAAGCTTGAAGCCCAACAATCGAGGCCAACAATTGACAAGTGGAACTTCATAAATCTAAAATGCTTCTTCACAGCTGAAGAAACAATCAACCACGTGAAGAGGTAGCTCATAGAATGGGAAAGAATCTTTGCTAGCTACTCATCTGACAGAGGATTAATATTCAGATTATATAAAGAATTCAAAAAACCAGAGCATCAAAAAACAAATGATCCATTTGAAAAATGACCTTCGACCTAAAAGAGAGTTCTCCAAAGAAGAAACCAATTGGCTAAGAAATATCTCAAAAAATGCTCATCAAGCCTAGTAATTAGGGAAATGTAAATTGAAACAACTTTGAGAATTCATCTTACCCTTGTCAGAATGCCAAAGATCAACCGATGAACTAATAACAAATGCTGGAGGGGGTGTGGGGAAAAGGAACCCTCATTCACTGTTAGTAGGATAGCAAACTGGAGCAGTCACTATGGAAATCAGTGTGGGGAATGCTCAAAAAGCTAAAAATATATCTACCATATGACCCAAGTAAACTACTCCTTGGCAAATGCCTGAAGAACTCAACTTCCTACTCCATAGATACTTGTGTAGACATGTACATTGCTGTTTTGCCCACAATGCCTACGAAATAGAAACTACATAAATGTCCTTCAGCTGGCAAATTGATAATAAAATGTGATACATATACATGAAGAATACTATTCAGCTGTAAAGAAAGAGGACGTCATGAACTTTGCAGGCAAATTGATAGAACTAGAAAAGATCATATTATGTTGGGTAACCCTGACCCAGAAAGACAAACCTTGCATGTTCTCTCTCATTGGAGGCTTCAATGAATCTTCATATGTGAGTACATATCCAGTAGTAACTGCCGAAAGCAGAAAGGTAAAAGGGACCATTTCCAAGTTAAGGGGTATAGTGAGGGAGCAATAGAGAGAGGAATAGAAGGTACAAGTGACATGATCAGGGACAAAGGAAGGAAGGGCTCTTTGGGGACAGAGTAAATTCAGAAGAATGTGGGAGGATGATAAAGGGAACAGCAGGATACAAGTGATCTGATAGCAGAAATGGGAAAATGGGGCAGAGCTCTTTAGGGACAGGGAGAGTTAACACAGAATAATGTGGGAGGAGGGTAAGATCACAATTAGGATGTCTGGAAAACCCACAAGGAATTATACTATTAGCTATTTACCTAAAAACAAAAAACCCTGTAAAACATGAAATTCAGTGTATATTTATTTTTTTTTTAAAGAGTGACATCTTTTTTTTTAAGATTTATTTATTATGTATACAGAAGAGGGCGCCAGATCTCATTACAGATGGTTGTGAACCACCATGTGGTTGCTGGGAATTGAACTCAGGACCTCTGGAAGAACAGTCAGTGCTCTTAACCTCTGAGCCACCTCTCCAGCCTTCAGTGTATATTTATACGTATATACTTTTAACAAATTTTCAATCAGCTGTGCTGATGAGAAAAGAGCCAAAGATCACCCAATCCAATACCAAACTTGTGAAGCTCTTTTTTGAGTTGTTGGTCAGGACTGTCTAAGAGACACTCAAAACATATATCAACTATTGCTGTTGTACTTGATTACCCTAAAGAGGTAGAAGGTAAGTGACTCTTGATAAAGACTCCAAACACTTTAGAAACAGCACCCAGAGGCCCCTGAACTAGAACTTACCTGAATGCCTCCTCCCATGAAACTAGTTTCATGGTAACAAAAGGTACAATGCAAACTTCCAAAGGAGGGAAGCAACCAAAAGTTCTGCCCAGGTATGATGCCTATGAACCACATTGAACATCATGGCACAATAAGTCAAAGGGTTCAGTAGTAGCATGCAAATATTGGCAGTAACCAACAGCTCTCTAATTGGATTGAAGACACATCCAACCAGAGGGAAATTATGCCTGGTACTAGACACCTAGCTAAACTCTCAGTGCTAGTAATTCATAGTTATCAGAGGAGAATCTATAACCACTACTTTACTAAACCAACATAATCCCTAAGAACAATTTATAAACATTTTTCCCTATACTCACAGATAAATGTAGTCTCCACCCCTCAACAAGAAAACTTATCTTTGCAACAGACAAAGATCATTATAGGAAATCACAACCAATCAAAATGTAAAGTTATGGAGCCCAGTCCCAAAGAATACATCTACAACACACACTTGCACCTAAGGCTCAGAGAACATTGCTGAAGAGGGGATGAAAAAATTGTTAGAGTCAGAGGATCATGGAAAATTATGTAAAATTATGTCTCTTATTAATATCAAAAGTAAAGCCATAAGGTCATACCAGGATGACTGCCTAAACATGAGATGAACAAGGACAACACTAATAGCCACATCGAAGTGGATGAGGAAAAGCTGATAAGGCTCCAGCCCTACACAAAGAACTATAGGTGACTCAGGAAAGCTGGGAGAGGAAATATGGTCTTCCCCGATAATAATACACCAAATGGTTGTCCAGTGCCAAATGGTCATCCCTGAAAGTATACATACAAGTAACATTATACAGACACAACAGATATATATATATATATATATGTGTGTGTGTGTGTGTGTGTGTGTGTGTGTGTACTGACTAGTCATATGTCAAACTGACACACAAACCAGAGTTATCTGAAAGGAGGGACCCTCAATTAAGAAAATGCCTCTATAAAATCTGGCTGTAAGGCATTTTCTTAACTAGTGATTGATGGGGGAAGGGAACAGCCCATTGTAGGTGGTGCCATCCTTGGGCTGGTGGTCCTAGGTTCTATAAGAAAGTAGGCTGAGAAAGCCATGGGAAGCAAGCCAGCATGCAGCAGCCTTCCATGGCCTCTGCATCAGTTCCTGCTTCCAGGTTCCTGGCCTATTTGAGTTCCTATCCTGATTTCCTTCAATGATGAACAGTGGTATGGAAGTGTAAGCCAAATAACACCCCTCTTCCCCCGCTTGCTTTTTGGTCATGGAGCAGAAACCCTAAATAAGATGGAGTGGGTAGATTGTGGAAGGACTTTTGAAATGTGGGCTAGAAAAGCCATTGAATATTGAGAGCCCAGTGAATTGCTCTGTAAGAGCTTGGAAGATAAGAACGTTAAGAGCAGCCCAGAAGATAGAGGCCTGGCTTGTGAATTTTCAGGTGGAAGTTTAAAGACTATTAGGTTCATTTGCTATTTTGAATTGAGATTCTGTCATTCTGGTTAGCTGGAGGTGATGAGTCAGCTGTAATTAACAGACTGGCAACGTTGAAGTGAAACCTTTGCATTACTGGGACAATTGATGTGGCTCAGCTGAAGCTAACAAACTAGTGGTGATTGAGAAGAGACCAGCATTATTGAAGTGAAATCTTCTGGAAAGTGTTTGCTCAGGGTCAGCACACAGAAGCTGTTTCAGAGGTGCCAAAGGTTGTGCCTTAGCCAGACAACTGAACTTGGTAGTGTAAGAGTTGCCCAGGTGGTATCGGTTTTGAAGGCATGAAGGGGTCATGGAGAGAAGTTGAGACTTAGCACTGTGAGAAGCCAGGAGAGGCCATTGGTGAAGGTGTAACCAGAGTAGCAGTTGAAGACCCGGAATTGAAGGGGTCATAAGAAAAAGTTGAGGCTTACCACCATGAAGAGAGCCTATAAAAGGCTATTGGTGAAAGTGCAGCCTAGTTTCAGCAGAAGACCCCAGTATTTTGGAAATGCTAGTACCATGGGATGACTGCCAAGAAGAGCAGCAGCAGTGGAGCAGAGCCAGCTGGAACCTAGAAGATACACTGTGTGTGCTTCAGAGAGCAGAGCTGGAGAAGTGACCCAAGCTCCTTCAAGGATTCAGAAGATTGTGAGTGAATCCCAGAAAATTGGCCATTGAGTTATTTATACTGTTGGAATTTGGTTTTGCTTGTTTCAGATTGTGACTGTGCCCTGGTTCTTCACTCTTTAAGAAGGTATTTAATTTAGTTTTAATTTTTACAGGAGCCTATTGTTCGAATTCTAAAAGGTGTTATAATAAAAAACACAGAGCCAGATATTGGGGTAAATGCTGAGAGATCAGAGAGACAAAGGAAAAAGCCACTGCCATGTCTCACCTCGCCAACTCCACAAATCCTCTGACTGTTTGCCTCTGCATCCTCAGCCAAAAGAACTCTTAGTTCCTGTCTCCTCATGACTTATATACCTTTCTCTGCCAAGCCATATTAGTTCATTCTTAGTCCTGGGATTAAAGGCATGTGATTCTCAAGTACTAGGATTAATTTGTGTGCCACCACTGCCTGGCTCTGTTTCTCTCCTAGACTGAATCAATCTCATGTAGTCCAGGTTGGCTTTGAACTCACAGAGATCCAAATGAATCTCTGCCTCTCAAGTGCTAGGATTAAAGATGTATGCCACCACTGCCTGGCCTCTATGTTTAATCTAGTGGCTTGTTCTGTTCTCTGATCTTCAGGCAAATTTTATTAGGGTATACAATATATCACCACATTTCCCTTTTTGTCTAAAGTAATAAAAGAAGGTTATAACTAATAGAAGAAAAACTATAAACAATAAGTATATATAATATATACAGTCAAGAATTACATTAACAATGTCCAGTCCATTAACATTTGACAAATTCAGAGAAAATACTCCATTATTTATCCTATTTTGGTGAGTCCAAAATGTTGTGCCTAATTCACATTCTATCCTAACTTGTATTACCAACCAAAAACTATCTTTTGATGTCTTTCAAACTTATACACTTTACACCTCATTAGTGAGTTTCTTTTCTGACTTTCTTAACAAGGAAAACTATAACTATCTAGTCTTCAACTTCCTGAGAGACCCCAGAAGGAAATAATATTAACTGAGTAAGCAGGAAGTGCAAACAAGTGACTTCTAAAAAATGTGAGAAATGACAGAAATAGCTGGCTGCCTAGACAGTCACCCAAAGTTCCTCTGCAATGTTGGGGCATCCATCTTCAACCTACAGGCTTAGCATATCTGACAGACTTTTCTGTGAAGCAGAATTTTTTAAGGGCCTTCCTACCTTGTCTTGGCAAGGTTTGTCAGTCCTTTCTTTTATGTCCTGCTTGTCCATTTTGGACAGCATACTGTTAGCAATAAAGGCAATGGCACTTTCTTGTCCAGTGGCTAACTTTTGCCACCAAGAAAATGAACTCCGTAAGTAGTTTCTTCAATGCCCATCATCTTCTCTGAAGTAGATTGGTGCTGCAAGGAACAGACATGTCTCATTGTCATAGAAAAAGAATCTGTTATTAAAACATTTTAAATGCCATATTCTGCAGATCTCTGAAGTGTTTGAAGATGACATGTCTATCTAAAATATATCTGTTTGATCTTGAAACCATACCAAACCTGACAAGTTCCATTGTAATAGGTGACTATCAACTAACCTGTATTTCTTTATATCCTAATTAGTTGGTAAAAATAACTTTCAAGGACTAGTAACTTGCATTACATTGTTAAATGAGTTGTATAAGTACAATACCTTAAACAAGATTAGAAATGTATGTATAGTATGTTCTAACAAAAATAATCTCAACTTAGTATCAATATACAAAATTTATATATAATATACAAAAATCCAATCAAATATAAAATCCTTAAAACTAGTAGTTGCTTTTTAAAAGTAAATTAAATATCTACTTTTTTATCTTATCATATCTATATCCTCCCTTTTTCTTTTTAGAGTAGATTCACTGATCTACCCTTTTATCCTATTATTTCTATATCTCTTTTTTTCAAAGTAAATTCAATAACCTACCCTTTTATCATATCATCTCTGTATAATACACTTCTATATCATATTCCCCTTTCTTCTTTTAAAAGGAGATTGACTATGATCAGTAACAATTTTTCACCAACCCCTAAACAAAGACAAATATCCATAATCCATTTTGGGGGAATGTGGGCATAGATTTCTAGGCTACTTCCTGCAGATTGGGAGTGCTGGTAGTCTTATGGGGACACAAAGAAAATTTAGGATTATGGTCAAGTCCTGATTGGAGTGGTCTGTGAGGCTGTATCATCTCAGCTAGCCATCTCGATATTGTAGTCCAAAGCCGATCTTTGGGTGGTGTTTGTCAGCTTGGTGGCATTATCATAGTCCTAATGGAATCATCGTTGTGGGGTCCCATCATCTTTTTGGAGACTTCAAAGTCACTGTTAGGCATGGTCATGGTTCAGTGCAGAAAATCTATCATGGGACATTTTTTCTGGATGATTTGTTCCTTTTCTTCAGATGTCTAGTTTGTCCAGTGTTTTTCAGATTACCTTGCCTTCATTCTCTTTGAAAGACAAAAACAAAACCCTCCCCCAATTCTAACTTTTGGGAGTTTCCAAATCTAATCTTTATCAATTTTGATTTATGGTTTTTCCTTAAATTTTCATTTTATTTTCTAAAGCTGTTCTATCATCCAGAGCATTATGGTTTTTTACAGTAGGCATTAGGTTCTTTAGTTGCTCTGGGAAGGAGTTTCCTCCCAAAGGACTGAATGGAATTTGACATGGGGACCTTTGAGAGACCCCTAAGGAACTTTCCCAATGGCAAAGGCAAATGATTACCTTGTCTGTCCCTTGTTGACCTACATTTGTTAGTCCAATGTCTCCCTTTGCCACACCTTCTGCATAATCCAGAAGGGAGGGGCATTCTATAGGGATTATTCCTTGAAAAAAACATTATTTCTAGGAATGCTTTGTTTACAATCCCTTTTTAGGTGACCTTATTTACCACAATTAAAACATTTGACGTTACTATTTTTCTTCAAACCTCTGGAAACCACCTCTCCTATCCAAGCATCATATTGGTCATGAGATTCAATATTAATTGTATGTCAGATCCATTCCTCTAAGGGTGCTGATCTTGCCTTTAATGGCCTAATTACTCTTTTGCATTGTGCATTAGCATTTTCAAAAGCCAGAGATTCAATTATTATCTATCTGGCTATTGAATTTGGTATCATTCTATTTACTGCTGAAGTCAGTCTGTGTAAGAAATCAGTGATGGTTTCTTTTGGGCCCTGCATAACTTTTGTAAATGATTCAATTTTCTTTCCTACTTCTTCAATTCTTGAATGTCCCAAGCATTCAAGGCTGGCATGTGGCATAAAGCCAGGATATGGCCATCATATAAAGATTGTCTTTGTATATCAGTATACCTTCTCCAAGAAGTTGATCTGGGCAAATTTCAATACCTCTAGCTCTACTTTGTTGTTCAATGGTGTTAGCCTCATCTTTCTACCAGGTCCTCCATTGTAATTGGGGACCAACCTCTAAGACTGTTGCAACCAAATCTCTCCAGTCTTGAGGGATAATTCTATTACAAGTTGACCACGAGTTTAACATCTGCTTCACAAAAGATGAGTGGATGCCATATGAGACTATTGCTTCTTTAAATCTCCTCAAATCTAACATTTGCACAGGAGTCCAGTCAGCTCTTACACAGCCTTGAGGATATCTATCCCTGTGTAGTTCCTGTAAGGCTACTGGATAGACTAAGCTTGGCTGTTTAAAAGCCTTAGGCTGTTTCTCTGTAACCTTATAATGCAATATTGAGATTGGTTCTCCTTTAAATTCTTCTGCCTGGGTCTGAATATCTCTATGATCTGTTTTAACAGGTTTTTCTAAAACTTTTATCTTGGCACTCATATTAAGCAATTTTTTTAATGATAAAACATAAATGATCAAACAAATAATATTCATAATTGATGTTATGTAAATCCCATTAGCATTAATTATCCTATCATTTAATTGTTCCATTTTTAAACCATCAATTGTATTATCAAATAGAGACCAAACTTGCTCCATTGTAAAAATATTTCTCATTTTTTAATGTGGGAAAAAGTTCTTAACTAATTTTTCTATTTAAGAAATCCCAATTGACTCACCAAATTTGCTGACAATGACAATTCAGATGACAGTGTGGAAGCAGCCCAAGGAGGGGGCCCAGAGAAAGCCAAAACCCACCAGGAGAGGAAAGAAGTAAAAGATCCAGCCATCTGCATGGGGGAGTTCTGCAAAAGTGACTAACTCCTGTGGTTTTTGAAGCCCAAAAACCTATGGAGTTTGCTGCAGAAAGGCTGCAACAAAAACTTAGCCAGTGGGGTAGGGACTCACTCTGGTCAAGGTGGGATGGAGATTCAGGCCGCATGTAGCTCAGGCCTGAGCCAGGGACTGCAAGGCCACAGGCAAGAGGCTTTTTTGTGATTCATGTCCCCAAGAGTTGGAAGCCAGATATTTCAATCTCTAAAGGTCTTAGAATTAAAACTGGAGCCAAATATTGGAGTAAATGCTGAGAGATTGGAGAGACAAAGGAACACGCCACTGCCATGTCTCACCTCGACAATTCCATGAATCTTCTGTTTGCCTCTGCGTCCTCAGCCAAAAGAACTCTTAGTTCCTGTCTCCTCATGACTTATATACCTTCCTCCACCCAGCTATATTAGTTCATTCCTAGTGCTGGGATTAAAGGCATGTGATTCCCAAGTACTAGGATTAATTTGTGTGCCACCACTGCCTGGCCTCTATGTTTAATCTAGTGGCTTGTTCTGTTCTCTGATTTTCAGGCAAATTTTATTAGGGAACACAAATTTCATTAGGGAGACCAAAGCTGAAAAACTGAACTTTTAAAGGAGATTTTAGATTTTTTGAAATTGGATATTTTAAAGAGACTGAAATTTTAGTGTGTTTGAATTTTTAAAGACTGGGGGACTTTTAAATTTATGTATGTTTTTAATGTGAGATGTTGAGGATGAATAACAAAGGAAGAGCTGTAGCTTAATAGTGATATTTGTGTGTCAAGTTGACAAGAGGTCAGTTGTGCTGGCCAGTCTTATGTCAATGTGAAACACAAACTAGAGTTATCTGAAAAGAGGGAACCTCAACTGAGAAAATGCCTCTATAAGATCCAGCTGTAAGGCATTTTCTTAATTAGTGATTGATAGGAGAGGGCTCAGTCTATGGGAGATGGTGCCACCCCTGGGCTTGTGATTCTGCGTTCTATAAGAAAGCAGAATGAGAAAGCCATAGGAAGCAAGCCAGTAAGCAACACTGAATTCATGGCCTCTGTATCAGCTCCTGCCTACAGGTTCCTGCCCTGTTTGAATTCTTGTTGTGACTGCCTTCAATGATGGACTACAATGTTGAAATATAAACCCTTTCCTCCCCAACTTGCTTTTTGGTCATGGTGACCAAAAACTGCCTAGGCATGAGATGAACAAGGACAATACCAAAAGACATGCCAAAGTGGATGGGGAAAATCTCATGAGGCCTTACTTCTATACAAAGAAATATAAGCCAACAATACTCCTCAAATTATTCCACAAAATAGAAACAGAAGAAACATTGTCAAATTCTTTCTATGGGGCCATAATCACTCTGGTACAGAAACCACACAAACACTCAACAAAGAAAGAGAATTATAGACCAATATCCCTAATGAATTTTGATGCAAAAATACTCAATAAAATACTTGCAAATCAAATCCAAGAAGACATCAAAAAGATCATCAACCATGATTGAGTAGGCTTCATTTTAGAGATGCAGGGATGGTTCAACATATGAAAATCTGTCAATGTAATCCACCGTATAAACAAAATAAAAAAATAACACATATGATCATCTCATTAGATACTGAAAAAGCCTTTTACCAAAATCTGACACTTCTTCATGATACAAGTCTTGGAGACATCAGGAATACAATAGACATACCTAAAAACAATAAAGGCAATTTACAGAAAGCAGATAACCAACATCAAATTAAATGGATGGAAATTCAAAGCAATTCCACTAAAATCAAGAACATGACAAGGCTGTCCACTATCTCCATACCTATTCAATATAGTCCTAGAGGTTCTAGCTAGAGCAATAAGACAATTAAAGGAGATCATGGGGATACAAATTGAAAAGGAAGAAGTCAAAGTATCGCTATTTGCAGATACTTTAGATACTTTGCAGATACATTAGAGACCACAAAAATTCTACCAGGGACCTCCTACTGCTGATAAACACCTTCAGCAAAGTGGCTGGATACAAGATTAACTCAAAGAATTCAGTAACCCTCCTATATAAAAATGGTAAACAGGTAGAGAAAGAATTCAGGGAAATATCACCCTTCACAATTGCCATAAATAATATCAAGTACCTTGGTGTAACTCTAACTAAACAAGTGAAAGACCTGTATGACAAGAACTTCAAATCTTTGAAGAAAGAAATTGAAAAAGATATCAGAAGATGGAAAGATCTCCCATACTCATAGATCAGTAGGATTAACATAGTAAAAATGACCATCATTACCAAAAGCAATCTACAGAGTCAATGCAATCCCATTAAAATCCCAAAACAATTATTTATAGACCTTGAAAGAACAATACTCAACTTCATATGGAAAAAAATGGATAGCTAAAACAATGCTGCACAATAAAAGAATTTCTATGGGTTTCACCATCCATGATTTCAAGCTCTACTACAGAGCTAGAGTAATAAAAACCACATGGCATTAGCATAAAAACAGACAGATGGATCAATAGAATTGAATCAAAGACCCAGGCATATATCCGCACACCTATGGACAACTGATTTTTGACAAAGAAGCCAAAATTATACAATGGAAAAAAAGAAAGTATCTTCAACAAATGGTGCTGCTCTAACTGCATATCAGCATGTAGAAGATTGCAAATCAATCCATATCTATCACCCTGCACAAAACTCAAGTTTAAGTGGATCAAAACCTCAACATAAAACCAAATACACTAAACCTGATAAAAGAGAAAGTGAGAAATAATCTTGAATGCATTGACACAAGAGATAACTTCCTGAACAAAACACCAATAGCACAGGCACTAAGACTGACAATAAATTGGACCTCATGAAACTGAAAAGGTCCATTATCATTCAAACCATCACATTCTACTTCCTGCCCCCATAGGCTGTGGCCATTTCATAATGCAAAATGCATTTAGTTCAACTTCAAAAGTCTCCATAGTCTTTCAGTCTCAAAACTGTTTAAAAGCCCAATATTCAAAGTCAATTCTGAGACTTAAGTAAATATCTTAATTGTAACCCCTTGTAAAATCAAAAAGCAGATTACGTACTTCCAATTTACAATGGCACAAAATATACATTACCATTTCAAAGGGAAGCAATCAGGGAATAGTGAGGAAATACTGCCCAAAGTAAAACTGAAACCCAATAGGGAAAACTCCAAATCCTGAGACTCCATGTTTGATGTCAGAGATCTTAGCTGGCTCTCCCCTTACAGCTTTGCTGCCTGCAATATCTCTTGGGATGGTTCCACTCCTTGTATTCAGCAATCCTTGGCAGATATCTCACAACCCTGGAACCTGTAACATCTTGGTGTCTCCAAAGAAATCCAGAGTTTCTTTTCACAGTTTTATGAACATGGAAGCTCTAAGGCTTCCATGCAGGGACTCCTCTGTCACATGCCTGACCTCAATGAAGGAAAATTCTACAACCATTTTACTTGTGTATCCTTCTTGACTCCAAAGTCAGAACCATGTGGACAACATTGCCAAGTCTTACTATCAACTTGGAGTGAACCCTGGCACTTTTGAATTATATTTGTAGCACCTTTGATTTGTTGCTTTTCAGGAGCAGAAAATTCCTTAGGACTTTTCTTTCACTGATTGGTCTTGCCTTAAGGGTATCTCCCCCTATATTTCATTTTGGAGTAGGCTTTCACTTTTTTCATCTCTTTCAGCACAAGACTTGAAACCAACATAAAATTTCATGGTGTTCTTTTTCTCTTTTAACTGTGCATTTTGTATTTCTTTTGGCTTTGCTTGCTCTTTTTCACTGTAGAGCTGGATAAGAATTATTACTAATAACCACACAACAGAGTCAATATTGTTTAATTAGGAGATTAGAAGGCATCAGCCTTCACTTTTTGGCATTTGCCTTGGTGGTACTCTAGAGATTTTTCTTGACACATGTTTGTCCTGTAAGAGGCACAGTAGGAACACTATGGAGAGAAGGCAGTAACATGTCTCTTTTAGAAAGATAATATAGTGACTAGATTACTGACTTGCATCTTCTTGACTGCCCTCTAATTTAGTCTAAGGAGCATAGGACCCTCCACACCTATCTCACCAAGTTTCAAATTATTTCTTTCCCATGTCATGTGCTGGCTTTCTAGGAGACCTAAGAGAAACTCATCTGACACTGAGACAGTGAGCATAAGGCTTTGCTGGCACCATTTGTATGATGATAATGAAGGGTGGAGTGGCAGGACGCCGGGTTCTCTGAATGCTCTATTTCTCTTCTGATTCCTAAATGCTCCTTATTTTTGCAACAAACAAACACCTGTAAAAGGTTGTTTCATTATTAACTACATTTTATTTACTGTGAGAAAAATATTTAGTATTTATTTATTTATTTATTTACAAGGCAGTATCTCACTATGTAGCCCTAGCTGATCTAAAACCCTCTATATAGGCCAGGCTGGCCTCGAACTCATAGAGATCCTCCTGCTTCTGCCTTCCAAGTGCTGAATTAAAGACATTTCACTGCCACACCCATCCAAAAAGACACTTTAATATTTTTGTATTGCTAGTATTGCTGTGCTGCTCAGGGATGCTTCAAACTCCTGAGCTCTGATGATCCTCTCACCTCAGGTTGTCAGAGAAAGTACCATACTTAAAGTAACTTCAAAAACAGAAATTTATCTTCTCACAGAACTGGGGTTAAAAAACTCAAGTGTACCAAGCTTTCTTTTGGGCCCATCAACTAGCTACCAAATCATGACAAAGAGACTTATCATTAGTTATAAATGCTCAGCCTTGTCTTAGCTCCTATTTTAGCCTGTTTCTCTTTATGTATGTTTTGCCTTGAGTTTTTTTTTCTAACCTTTCTTTCTGTATATCTTACTTTTCTGCTTCCTTTAGTGTCTGGCTGGCTGGCAGCTGCCTGGCTTCTGGCCCTGGGTATGACCCCTCTTTCTCCTCATTCTCTTCTTGTCTACTTCATCTCTCTTGCCCGAGCCTAGATTTCTCCTCCTACTTATTCTCTCTGCCTGCCACACCTACCTTTCCTTTATCTGCCTAGCTATTGGCCATTCAGCACTTTATTAGATCAATCAGGTGCCTTAGGCAGGCAAGGTGAAACAGCAACACATCTTTTAATAATTAAACAAATGTAGCAGAAACAAATGTAACACACTTTAAAGAGTTAAAGTACTATTCCACAGCATAAACAAATGCAACACATCTTTACATAGTTAAAATAATATTCCACAACACCCAAGGTTTCTGTTGCTGGACTGAAATTTTCTTCAGTTTTTGTATTATATGAGGAAAGAATTCAAGTAAGGGACACAGTCAGTTGAAGTTCTCTTTTTTTAATTATGTATGTGTGTGTGAGAGACAGGGAGGGAGAGAGAGAAAGAGAATGTGTGAGTGTGTAAATTCAGGAGCATTCATGGTTCATGGAGTGCCAAGGATGGCCTCTGGTATCAGTCTTCACCTTATCAGGCACCTTACTGAAGACATGTTCTCCTTTTTGCCAAGCTAACTGGCCCATGAGCTTTTGGGGGGAATTCTCATAGGAGAACCTACCTCCCATTTCATCTTAGAAACACTAGTATTACAGATGCATGTTGGAAGCAAACTATCTCTGGGTCCAGCTGAATGTGCTCCCACTCCTCCTGTATACTGAGTTCCGTGATGCTATTCAGGTTGTTCCATTTGAGTGCTGAGAGGACAAATGCCTTGCAGCTGTGGCTTTCTGGAACATGCTGACCTTTCCTTGACCCCAGGTGCTGAGGCACGTGGCAGGGCTATTCTCAGAGGGTATATAAGAAAGCTGCTTCTAGTTCCAGGGGGCTTGAGCTAGTTCTAGTCCCAGCAGAGAGAGATGCTTGGTGAATAAAGGTCCTAGATGCTTGCAATCTGACAGTGTGTGCTGCGTTCAATCCTGACTCCCTCCGCCAGATTCAGACTTGTGCCGTGCGGGATGCAGCAGACGCATGCTGCCACATCAGCTTTTATATGGGTTCTGTGGATCCAAACTTGGGTTCTGGGAATCCAAACGTAGGTCCTTGTGCATATATTGCAAGTACTTTACCCACTGGGCCATTTCTCCAGCCCTAGATGGAGTCATTGTTTCTGGTAGTTCTGAGGCATGACTAGACGTTCATGTCTGCTAAGCAAACACTCTATCACTGAGCTATATTCCCAACCCAACAGATAGTTTAAACAAGGATTTATTTAGCAAAGAAAAGGCAAGGGCAAAGCCTCCAGAGAGCTTTGGAATGGGCTGACACAAAGTTGGCTAATGGCAGGCTGTCTTAAAATTCCACTTTAAAGGGGATATTGTTGATATGTATGAAACTTCTTGCCATATTCTTGGAGTCTGAGTGATGTTTTTGCCCTCCCAAAAATGGTAGACCAGATCTCTCATTTTGGGAGTTTCTTTCTATGATTCCCTGGAAAATTCCGTGGGGGATAGATAAGAGAGTCAAAAACACAAAGCAAATGAAATAGTCATTGAAGCTGTGATGTGTTGAGGACTCAGACCCTTCAGAGTTCATTTGTGGGGTAACTAGCAATGACCCCTGGCACCTTAGTTTCTGATATGATGGAAAGAACATAGATGTAGCTTCAGGCATGTTTAACTACAAAGGGTCATTGTGGTTAGCAAAGAAACCACCAGAAAAACACAACTGTAGTTTCCTTGACTGCCTTGTGTATAACTCACAGCTTAACTGACTTCAGTAATAGCATGGTTGGTTTCTGCTGAGAGCTCCCCTCTCCCTGGCTTGCTGACAGCTGTCATCTTACTTCATTATCACATGTTGTAGAGACAGAGTTTTCTGCTTTGTTTCCCTCTTGCATGAGGCACTAGGTCCAATCCATATGCTCTCCTCTAACCTGCATTGGCTCCTTCAAGACCCTATCTCCAGTGTAGTTACATAGAACATTAAGATTTCACCTTAAGGATGGTTGCACCTGTGTGACACAATTTAGTCTATACACCTCTGAATTCCACAAGAAAGTCCAGACATGGCTCTGGAAAAAATGATACCTGCACAAAAGATTATGTATCCCCTCTTCTCCACACTCGAATGGATCTTGAGTTACTTTTCTCTATTGTTATCCCCCATATCCGAGCCTTCATCTTGGACTTCTGTTGATTCTTCTGCCACACTGCCCCTCATACCTGACCTTTCACCCTCTGAGTGATGCACAGAGTGTTGTACCTGCTGTGCACAGTGAGAAAAGCCACTTTCTTTTGCAGTTTTAGAATTAAACAGAGTGCTGGCACCTTCTAGAAAAGAGGCATTGCATGCCATAAGAATGACAGAATGGAAAATATCAGAAAATAGGATTGATACAGTGCTTAACCTCTTTTCCATCGAGAATTAGTAACACATCTATTTTAGCAGCCTGACTGCACCTGAGATCTACCTTCATGCACAAGGTGAAGTGATGTTGGGTAAGGGGTGGAAACCAGGCACACCCAAGCCCCTCTGAGCCTCATCATGACTTTCCTGGGTGGCTCTGACTACTACATAGGGTGCTAGACTAGTCAGTGCATGATGACACATGGGAATGAAGATAAGTGAGAGCTAATGCCAAAGCCCAGACACTCAGGGCCACATTGGACCTTGCAGCCCAGGGAAGCCACCATGAAGTGAAACTGCACTGAACACATGCATGTGTGCACTAATTTTTTTTTCTGGTATTGTATCCTAGAGCCCTGTGCATGTTTGTCAGAGACTTCTCTACTGAGCTATACTCCAAGTCAAGGATGTATGTTAAATATTGTGGGTTTTAATGAGTGAAGTTCAGACCTCTTTCCTTCTAGTGATTCTACTGATATCCCTGTATGTGTGTTGTACCTGTTTTATCCAAGTTGTAGACAAAGGGCACGGATTAGTTTTTTTAAAACAACTAGAATTTTTTCTTTCAAAATTTTACGGGGTGCTGTGGTACACCCTGTAACCCCAGCACACTGGAGGCTGAAGGAGGAAGATTGTAAATTACAGACCAGTGAGAGATGTTCTTCATTTACTTTCTATTGCTGTGATAAATGCAATAAACAAAACCAACTTGAGAAAGACAACGTTTATTTGATCTCCCAGATTATACTCTATCATGATGGGAAGTCTGGGCAGGAACTCAGGACAGAAACTGAAGCAGCAGTGATAGAGAAACCCTGCTTACTGTCTTACTCTCCATATCTCAAACTGCTTTTTTACACAACCCAGGACCACATTCCCAGAGGTTGCCCCGACCCGCATTAATCGGTTATCAAGAAAATGCCTCTTCAGACTTGCCAGTATAATGGAGGTAATTTCTCACCAGAATTTCTCTCTTTCCAGCTGAGTCTAGCTTGTGTCAAATTGACAATAGAAAAACTGACCAGTACATGACTACAAAACAAGTTCCAATATATTCTGGTCTACATAGTGGGAACCTGAGTCAAAAGTACATCCCGCAGCCATCTAAACAAAACTTAACAAAAACAAATACTGAAATGGACACAGTACCATGAGTGCACTAATATTCTCTCTCTCTCTCTCTCTCTCTCTCTCTCTCTCTCTCTCTCTCTCTCTCTCTCTCTCTCTCTCTCTCCTATAATTCCCAGTTCTGGAGACTGTGGGAAACTTGATTGATAAGGTCTTTTTGAAGGAAGTGAGAGACTGTGGGATTTACTTGGCACTAGATCTTGCCCTGACTCCTTCATGTTCTTTCATTTTTTTTTCTCCTTATTGTCCAAGAAAAACTGAAGAAAACTCTCAGGAATATACTCCTGTCACAGTCTGTTCAGCCCAAGTTTATTGCAAATGCAAGTCTGAACTGAGCCATCTCAAACTGTGAACCCTAAAAGAGGCTTTCCCTTTGAAATTATTTTCCCATGCATTTGGTCAGAGTGATGAGGACACTAAATGATGAAATGTAACTCAGTTGGTAGAGACATTTTATGTCATACAGGAGATCCTGAGTTAGACCCTGGAAGCATACCACAAAATTATTGCCAAGTACAGCTAAACCAGGAGAAATGTCAATATCCTATCATAACATCATTTCTGTCCTTACTGGGAACCTTGAGGGCAGGAGGGCTGGGTGTTGGGACATGGACATGTAAAGCCAGTGTCCCCTGCATCACAGAATTTGCATCTGTCACCTGGGAAGAGACAGTAAAGGAGAGGGAGGGGAAAGAGAGAATGGGGGCAAGGATCTTCAACTACTAAAAAGAACATTATGAAAATATTTCCTGGGGCAGGCAAAGAAGGCTCCGTGGATAAAGGTGCCCACTAATAACCCTGACAATCCAAGTTCAATCCCCAGAAGTCACATGGTGGGAGAAGTGAACTGATTACAACAAGTTGTCTTCTGACCCCCCACATGTACATTCCCCAAATTGTTTAAAAAATAAGTTTTCTATCATGAATCAGTACCTTTGAGGCACCCTTCCTGTGGATGTCTCATATGTAGGAAAATCTATGAATTCCTTGTTTTCATGGAAAATCTAAAGCACATCTTCATTGTGTCTTTTCTGTGTATTCTGTATGTATTCTTGTGGAGCATAAAACGATAGCCCATCGTTTCCCTGGCTCTTTCTTGCTTCTCTGCTAGCTCACTTCTGCATACTTTACCTAGCTCTCTCCTCTCTCTCCTCCTTACTCCACTGCCACCAGCACTCTTGACCCTCCTTTCCTGCATTCTCTCTCATTGAAGACTCCTTATCTTAACCTGGACACATTCAATTCTCCCTTCCCTATCATGCACACTTCTCTTTAATGTTCCATTTATCCCAGTGAGACCCAAAGTCAGCTCCTCTGCAGATGATAGATAGCTCCAGGAGCTGTGACAAGATCTCAGATATGTCTGGGTCTCTAGCTCTCATCTAGAGTAGAATGAAAACTATTCTAGGTACCACCTTCACTTGGACAGGGATATCTGTCTGCCCCACCACATCCCCATGTCTCTTCCAGCCCTAGGACATCACTCCACATATTAGGTGTTTGTTGAAAGAATAACAACTTTAGTACAGCAAATGTGTCTCTAAAGTCTGTCCTTAATATTGCCAACATGCCCTCACAAGAGTAAACAGAATCAATAGTGCAAATGTCTACTGTTAGTGACTGTGTCAAGGTACATGAATATGGGACTTTGAAGTATGTGGATTGCACCAGACAGAAAACTTGAGAAGAACCTATTTCAGACTCATTTGTAGTAAGGCAAAGCTAGTGACAGATGCTCAGTGTTAACCTCTGTGTGAGCAACTGCAGAGGAAAAAAAGACTGGCCTTAAACACTTACAACTTCCCTTAACAGCCCATCATATGAGAGACAAGAGGAGTGCTGTTCTGTGCAGAGGACTGCCAATAGTTGCTTCAAAAGATAAGCATGGAGACACACAGAAATAAACATGGTTAATTTTTATTTCTCAACAGGACACTAACATCTTACAGGATGCTTATCACAGTAAGAACAATGATCACAGAGTTCTTGGTATCTTGTAACAGCAGTGCTGTGAGAGTGGTTCACAGAAAACAGAAACAATGCTTACAGTTCACAATTTAGTAAGGATAATGCTGTAGAGGGAATGTAGTAATGGTGATGCTTATAGAGTTCTTAGAACATATGAAGAAGAATGCTAATGAACTGGTGCAAACAAGAACAAAGTGCTTAACACAATAAGACAGGTTAAGAGGGGTCCTAGAACACACTAAGAACAGTGCTTATAGAGTAAAAACACAGTACGATCAATGCTATGAGAGGGACACACAAAAAGAACAATGCTAACATTTGACACATAGTAGGACCAATGTTCAAAACAACCCTTGGCATATAGAAAGTAAAACGATGCTTAACTTTCACTGCTGAGAATTTTTCTTTTTGATGCTTAAGATTTCAGAGTTTTGCTCATAATCCTGATATCCACCATATTCTTCTTCACATCACAGGCTTATTTCTCCTGTCTGGCACAGAGACAAGAAAAACAAGGAAAACAAGTGTCAGTGAGATCTCACTGCCTACTCAATGTTCAACTCCCCCTCCTTCACTGCAAAGCATATATGCCCTCCTTCTGCAAGACCTTGGAGTCTCTGCTCTCCAAGCAAAGCCTCTGCTCAGAGCACAGTGACTGTCTCACTTGGCCTCTGAATTCCTAGGTCAGAAGAAAGTGTGGCCTGCACATTAAAAGCTGACCTGGAATTTGGGAGCCTGGAGCATTCTGGGTAAGAAAGGTTCCTAACATAATTGACAGGGAGTAGAGGAAGCATGGGATATTGCATTCAGCCATTATGTTCCACCATGAAGGACAAGAAATGGATGATTGGCAGGTCCAAGTGACCATGTAGGATCCAATATTATGTGAGAAAGGTGTATATCCCAGGGTGTACAGTGTGTCAGAGTCACTTACAGGTCCAGCCTTCCTCTTCTTCATCTTCATCTTCTTCTTCTGGGTCACTGATCTCTTCATATATCACTGGCTTCTTCCTTTCCCTTAACCTGTGGCTCCAGATGCTCACATTCCTTTCATTGAGTCCTGAGATAAGAAGGGTAGTACATGAGAGCCAGGTGGAAGAGGGTTTCTGGGTCTTGTTTTGTCAGAAAAGTATAGGGCTTGAACCTCTCGTGTGCCCACGGGCTTTTTTCAAGCACTTGTTTTTAACAACTTTCACACAGACAGACTGAGCAGGGTTTCACTAATTTGGAACAAAGATCAGTTCAGTGAGAACCTTCTCCTGTGACCTATTTGATCCAACATGTACCTGTGAGTGCATATTACAGCTGGAGCACTGACAGGAGTGAGACACTTTACTAGGTTACCGTAAATAGGTTACAGAATATATGAGGAAGGGTTGATGATTTAGCTTAGTGGTGCTGGAATATTTCCAGTATAAAGGAACTGTTGAATGTAAAAGCAGAAACAACAAAGCAGCAACAACAAAACCACCTTGCAGATATCAAACTGCAAATTTCTGAATCTATTATACTTATGGTGGGAGCCTGTGGAATCTGGCCTGCTTAACTGCAGAGTCACAGGTCTGTGGAGACACAGTTTGACTGTATGTTTTTTAGAGCTGAGAAGCCAGAAAGAAGAGCAAAAGAACATATTTGGCCACATTGTTGATGATTACATGTGTTAATCAAGTACACAAGGTCTGCCTGATTGAAGCTCACATGGTGGCTCAAGCCTGAAATCTCAGCATTTGGGAAGATAAGGCAAGGGAGCTGCCATAAGTCTAAGACCAGCTGGGAGCTATAGCAGGAGGCCCAATCTTAAAACCCCGTGCTATGGTCTCTGGTCCCCTTTCACCTATTTTCTATTTCTTACCTGAGCAGTGAGAAATATGTTTAGTAACTCGTGTGTGTGTGTGTGTGTGTGTGTGTGTGTGTGTGTGTGTGTGTGTATGTAGAGTAGGAAATCAGCTATTCTCTGCTAGGCATGGTCTGTTTGCCTCTAGTCCCAACTACCTGGGATAATGTGGCAGGTTGTTTCATAGAGTCTATGGATTCAATACCAGCATGGAAATAATATAGACTGTGTTTCTGAACACATAAGCAGGCAATTCCTTTCCAGGCTGAACATGCAGAATAAAATTCAGTTGGAAGTAAAACTGTATTTCCTTAATATATTTTGATATACTAATGGGTAATATTTATCTTTATTAGATTTGAGTATGCAGTTATGATGTTGATTCTGAAGGTTTAGGCAGATTTATCATTTAAAATTATAACTACACTGTGATTTATGAACAGTATTTATCATAGGCTTAAGAAAGAAATATTGCAAGCATACGGATACTAATGGAGAATCACACTGAGTTCAGTTGGAACTCAAAGTTATCCTTCAAAGTGCTTCAGGTCTGTCTGATGCCTTTAAACAAACCAGCCACAGCTGAAGCTGTCTGTTCAGCTCTCACCAACCTCACCCTCCTTCCAGTTCCACTCAGCATCTATACATTTACCATTTACTTACTGCCAATGAAAATATACATTCTCCTTTTGCATGTTTCAGAATTTTATGTGGTGCCCAAGTACTTAACTTTTCAACATCACTCTTCCCTCAGCTCTCATCTGAGGAATGGAAGATTTGTTTGTGAACTTCCCTGGCATCTTGACTGAAAAGTTTTTGCATAAAAGCCCCTCCGTATCTACTCACCTTGGCTTTCACGGCCAGAACCTTCATCAGGTTCACCGAGCACAGATTTTGTGGCCTCTTCCTTGGAATCCATGAAATCTAGGAGATGGGCTCTGAGGCCTAGAAAGAAGCAAAATGTTTCTTCCTTATCAGACAACTGAGAAGAGGAATGCAGGGTGCTGGCACAGCAATGATGGCAGACAATAAGGGCCACCAGAACAAAGGCTTGCAGAAGAGAAAAGTACAGGCTCCAGGGGTGAGTGCTGTAGTGGCTGGTTTCTGCTCTCAGTCCTGCACAGGATGGAAAAGAGCAGGAGGTTCAGCAGTTGCTTTGACATTTCTCTTGAAAAAAGGAACCTGGCAAGAGGCTGAGAAGAAGCCATAGCATAGAAATGGACTGGAGGACACTCAGGCTTGTATGAACCCAGAATTTCCTCTTACCTAGACTGATCATGGTGGTGTAGATTTTTTTCATAGACACATAGGTGATTTTCTCTGAATGGCTCAGCTTTGCCCACTCTTCCTTAGAGAAGTGTCTGGAAATACTCTCGAAGGCCTAGAAAAGAAGGAAAAATTCAATCTGGCAGCTAATCTGCTGTGCATGCGTGACATTCAGTCAAGAGTATGTCCTCTGCTTCTAGACCTCTGAGATACACTTGGGAATTGGAGGAAACCCCCGATGGGTGATTTGAGAGCAAAGAGAGAATTTTGTGGACACACTATCCAGCCTGTTCCTTAGCGTGCAATAGAGATGTGTTCCACTTGCTTGTTCTCCTCCCACCTTCCAGAAGGGTTTGGGAGTTGCCAAATCAGTGTAGCACAAGGTCACAGACCTGCTGACTTCAGAGATGCTGCAGAAAGATCCTCTGACTTTGGGTATCCTACTGTAACCTTGCTACTTTTCCCCAGTGCTTCTATAGTCACCTACTAAGAAATCTAATTTTCCCTTGTGTCTCTTGGCCACTCCTCTACCCCATGAAGGTCATCTCACCCTACATATCTTCTCTGGCTTATGCTCAGTTTTCCCGAGGTTCATTGAACAAGACCTTCTTCTAGTCATGGCACTGGGGATGCAACATTGAAAGAGAGCTTGAAAACTTCCAGCTTGTGGAGAAGGGTAGCATCAGCCAATCACCTGAAATTAAATTCTATTTTCCACTATGGCTTGTTGTCCCTGAGGAATTCCATGGAGGAAAGTCTGGGGACAGACATACCTGGGTTAGGAATGAAAGGGTTTCTGTGGCATGACTGAAGTGACTTTGAGTCTCTGAGAACAGGTCAGATACTGCTGTTACTGGGGTATGTCTTGAATGAAGAGCATACAGAAAGATCTTGGTGGATGAGTCAGATAGAGAAGGATAGTCACCTCACGTTCTCACTGAATGGCAGGTAAAAATGTTGATTTCATTGATAGACAAACAGTGCTCACTGATGATTGGGGAAGAGGGACAATCAGTACCAAATGCCATTAGAGAGGAGTAATGGTAAGGTGACCACAGTTTACAACTGATCACTTATTTTATAAAGAAGGGAGCAAGAAGTCTGTAAACACAGAGACTTAGTAAATGTTTAAGGAAAGGAAATGTTAATTGTCCTGATTTGATGACAACTTATTATGTGCATCTTGATTTCTCACGTTGTATTCCGGAAACATGCAGACATATTATATCTACAAGAAACAACAGACAAAATCAGAAAAAAAAATACTTCTTAGGAAGTCAGACTTGGTGTTAAACAACAGTGATCCAAGCAGGGAGGGAAGCAGGTGAATGGGGAGTTCAAGGTCAGCCTGACTGTATAAGTGAGACATTGTTTCACCAACACAACATCAAGCAAAAACATAAAAAAGAATTTTGAAGAGGTAGTGAGGTAAATGTGCAGGATATTTTTGGAGGTTCAAAGTTACACTTTCTAAAGCCAAAAAATAAATAAAATAATCAGTATGAGTTTTTAATAGCTAAAACTTATTTTCATTTCATGATGATATTTTTTTTTCTCTCCAAGCATTTTAAACCTTTTATTTATTTGAAAATGAAGAAAGGTGCATGAGTGTGTGTGCATGCATACAAAGGTGCATGTATATCCACATGTGCATGGAGGTCAGGGTTCAATCTCAGGTGTCATGCCTCAGGAAACATTCACCTTGTTTGTTTTAGACAATGTCTCTCTCTGGGACTTAGGACTTGATGACAAGGGAGCTTCAGAAGGCCAGCTGTCTCCACCTCTCCAGAGAAGTGATGACAAGTGCCTGCTCTAATTCCCAGCTTTGGACTTTGACCTGAGTGTTGGGGACTGAACTCGGGTCCTCATGCTTGCAGGGCAAGTTATTGATCAACTGAAATATTTTCCCAAGCCATTCAAAATCTTAACACACACACACACACACACACACACACACACACACACACACACACACACACACACACACACACACACACACACATACACATGCACTGTACATACATTTGTACACAGTGATATTTCATTCTATGTATGTATGTCAGTACATGTGTAGGTTTTTGGTTTTGCCTTTGAGACTGGATCTTTCTATGATGCCCTTGCTGGTAGATTCAAGGTGTCTTTCTGTCTCAGTCTGCTGAATGGATTAGAGGTACAAGCTTATGCTATAGTGTGTCCCTCTGGTATGTAGTTTTGAATATAGTGTTCAAGGGTACAGCAGTGATATGACCTATCTACAGGATGGACTTTGGTTATAAGGAAAGGAATGTGTGCAAAATTTAGGGTCTATTACTGGGTTAATCTGGAAATTAACTGAATGAAGCCAAATAGAAACTATGAGACAACAGGACCAGACATGATTCACAATGAGAAAATATGGATCCTTTCAAATTGAGCATCCAAGTCTGACTGGCTGATGTACTAAAACAACCCCTTGGGCAGAGGCTATTTTCTCATCTATCACTGAGGAAACCTAGGAGCATCTGGCTGATTTATGGGTTTCTTACACTGGGTGTAGTTTTGTTTCCCTCAGAAAGAGTGACATGAAACTCTCACAGACCTAAAATAGAAATTGTGTCTAGATTTGCGGGGACATTCAACATCGTTTCAACTCCTTATAACCACAGATACCTAGGATCTCAGAAGGCACAAGAAAGTCAGAAGCACTTGCTTTGTCTACAACATCCTCCTGCTTTTCTTTGCTTTTTTTTTTTTTTTTTGGTTCTGGTGCAGGGACTAGAATTTAGGGCCTCACACATCCTAGACAAGTGTAATACTGCTGAACTACATCCCCACCCCATCTTCCTGTTTTCTATCTGCCCTGGTTTAATTTGTTCAAAGCCTTCGTCTGAGAGAACCTACCTCAGACACCAAGCATCTGCGAAGCTTCCCAAATTGAGAGGTGGTAATTTAAATGTAGACGGATGATCAGCCAATCAGGGCAGGAAGTGAATATGAACTAGCCAATCAGTGTCAGGAAACCAGATGTGTGTGTGTGTGTGTGTGTGTGTGTGTGTGTGTGTGAGGGGATGTGATGTCATATCTGGTCCTATTGGAAGGAAGTTTTTCTAAAACTACCCTGGTCTCTGGGCAATTACACCTGATGAATCCACTGTTCTGGGATCAGCTGATCCATCTGTTCATGTTCATTCTCGATTTCTGTGGGAAGGGATTGTTTTGGGCCATTGAACTCAGGATTTGTCACCTGATTTGGCCTCCAGAATGCTGAGATTAAGGACAAGAATGCACCATCACACTAGGCTTCAGGTTTCCCTTTTGAATCTCGACTCCATCTTCTGACCCTGTGGTGAGCTATAACCACCTTTATAAAATGATTTATATGATGCAGACTACCACTTCAAATCCTCATCATAGGATCTCTAGAATAACTTTAAAAACCCTCAAGTTTGTAAAAAGCAAATTTAGGGCAGTTGGGATTGCTCAGTGAGTAAAAGTGCTCACCACCACACCTGGAAACCTGATTTGAATCTCCAGAGCCCATAGAGTGGATGGAGAGAACCTCCCAAACTTTGTCCTGCGATTTCTAATTGGAAGGCCATAGCTTTCCCCTGAAAATAAATAAACAAATAAAAAGCAATTATTAAGATTTCAAAATTTTCTGCATGTGCTTTTCCCTCAAAGACCCAAAAACTATAAGTGTATTTAGTACTTGATATTTATAGCAACAGTACTACGGAGCATCTAGATTAGTGGTTCACAACATGTGGGTTGTGTCCCCTTGGGGGGTCAAATGACCCTTTCACAAGGGTCACCTAAGACCATTGGAAAACATAGATATTTACTTTGCCATTCATAACACTATCAAACTTACAGTTGTAAAGCAGCAACAGAAATAATTTTACGGATGGGGTTCACCAACTTGAACTATTATTAGTATTAAAGGATCACTGCATTAGGAAGGTTGAGAACCACTGCTTTAGAGATAGAGCTTGTCATGTTTCCTAGGGGACTCCTAAATTACTTCCCCTAGGAGGTCACTTATGTCCCCATCACCAGTGCCTTCCATGTTTCCTCAATACTCTCTGGGCTTTCCAGCCACAGCTCTGACCTAAGCTGCTCTTCTCAGAATGACAGAGAAATCTCACGTGACCCAGAGAAGACCAATGACCCTTGGGCTCAGCACAAAATACTTTCTCTGTGTCTTCTTAAATTTTCACAATATCTTGAGTTAAGTGCTGTTATCATACCCATTGTGAAGATGCTGTGATTGCGCTTCAGAGAATTAAGAAAGTTACTTCAAGTAACACAGGCAGCAGGTGACTCCTCTGAATCTCAACCTCAAGGTGAATTGAATTCACAGTTGGCTGTTGGTTGTACTTCTATATTGTTTCACCACTTGTTGGTCACCTCAGTCAGTGAATACAGTTTAAAACTTCAAGATGAAATGTCATTCTCATAATCGCAGTCACCCCAATTTACTCTATGTAACAAATTGCCATAAATTTTGTAGCATAAAACAACATAATTTGACCTGTGGCTGAGTCACTCCAATGTGTACTTTCATGGTCACAGTGTTTTCTTCTCATTTGTCTGTGTGGAATCTATCTCTGCTTGCCTCTGATGAGGATACTTTTGATTGAAGTTAGGGCTTAGGTGGTCGATGCCTATAATCTTTTTAATTACAACTGCAAAGCCCATTTTTCAAGGAACTTAACATTTACAAGGTCCATGAATTATGAAGTAATATTTTTAGGAATCATTAAACTATGAAGAGTAAGTAGGAAGCCTTGGTGTGAAGTTATGGATTTACTGGTGTATTAGAGTTTCTATTGCTGTGTAAAGACACCATGATCATGGCAACTCTTATAAAGGAAAACATTTTATTGGGGCTGCCTTACAGTTTCAGAGGTTTAGTTCATTATCATAATGTCAGGAAAGATGGCAGCATACAGGTAGACATGATGCTGGAGGAGGAGTTGAGAGTTCTACATCCATATTAGCAGGAAGTAGGAAGAGAATGCAACACTGGGCCATGGCTTGAGCTTCTGAGACCTCAAAGCCTGCCCCCGGTGACATATTTCCTCCTACAAGACCACATCTATTCCAACAAGGCCAAACCACCTAATAGTTCCACTCCCTATGAACCTATGGGGCCATTTTCTTTCGAATCACCACAACTGAGTTTGGGAAAATAGGGATCCTTGAGGCCACAGGTTGGGAGTTAGTGCAACCAGGTTGGGGGGATATGGGATCTAACATTAGACAGGCTTGAATTCACTTCACAGACTCTATATCTTCATGCTCCATAAATAAACCAGACCTCAAGCTTCCCAGAATTTTCATTTCCTCTTCAGTAAAACAAGCTCATCAATGCACATTTCTTGTAGGTCTGTTATAATTTATCTTTATAAAATGCTTAGTGCAAAGCCATGGCACATAATAAATAATCAACACGTTAGCTTTTGTTATGTTTTGTTAATCAGTGAACATGGCAAAAATAATAGTGTCATTTTCTATACCTCTGTTGCTTTCATTTTTATGGAAACTCTTTACTCCTCAGGGAGTTCTCTAGATAGAGCCCTGAGCTTTGTGGAATCTAGACTAGCTCTGCACTACTGAGTTTCAGCCTTATCCTTTCCAATAACACTTAACACATTCTTCCCGGAAACATGGTATAGTTTGTTGGCCTTTGTACCGCATGTGACAGATAAACAAGGAAGGGTTCTTAATTTTTCAAAAATCAGTCAACAAGTCCTACAAGGAGGACTGAAGACTTTTACCTAGCTGACCCTTCACCACTTAGCTAATCTTCACTATGGAAAAATATTCTAAACCCCTGTGCCCAAAAAGAAAAAAAATGCATGTAAGGGCTGGAGAGATGGCTCAGAAGTTAAGAGTACTTGTGTAAGATGGATTTTCTAAATGGTCTTGTTAAATAAAACACAGAGCCAGGGACAGGGGTGAAAGTCTGGCAGAGATCAGAAGAATTAGGAACAGCTACCAGCCTCACCTCATCAAGGCTGCTGCCTCCAAAAGAGAGTGAGTGATTTCCTATATTTCTACGTCTATATCCCTTTCTGTTCTGTTCTCCCATTGGCTCTCTCAGCCTAGCTACATCACTTCCTGTCTGTCTGTAGAGACCTCCAGAATTCTATGGTTGATGTTGGGATTAAAAGTGTGTGTCACCACACTTGACTTTTTTCCTAGTGTGACCTGGAACTCACAGAGATCCAGACAGACCCTTGCTAGGTGATAGGATTAAGGGCATGTGCTAATTGTAAGACTAGCAGCTGACCTTGTTCCTCTGATCCTCAGATAAATTTTATTGGGGGACATAGATAAAATACCACCACATACTTGCTCCTCTTGTAGGAGACCCAACTTCAATTCTCAGCACCCACATCAGGCAGCTTATGACCACCTGTAACTCCAACTCCAGGGGATCTAATGCCTCTCTGAGCAGTTGTATACATGTATACATGGTATGCGCACACTCTTGCACTTGCACACACACACACACACACTGAAAATAAACCTTTTTAAAAGAGAAGTAATGTATGTAAATGAACCAAACACTTCATAGGTAGAAAGGTTCATGGCCATTTTAGGGGAATGACTTGTTGGCCTCATGGTTACAGACCCTGGGTGGTGTGGAAAACCAGAATGTTGAGTGTCTCCATGGACACTGATGTTCCATAAATGAACAGGTGACCTCCATTGCTACTACTTACTTTTGGTTGCCTGAGACCAAATAAGGACACAGAAATAACTTAAGGGAGAAAAGAATAGTTTTGGATTATGATATCAGAGGTTCCAGTCCATCAACAGAACAGCTCACAGCTAATCATCCACTAAGAAGACAAAAGGAATACAAGAAGGGGACAGGGTAAGATACAGGTGAAGCCCCATGAATACACCCCAACAACAACCTATTTCATCCTTCAAGGCCTTTCATTCTACCTTCTATTACCTCTGAATATTGCCTATTATGAATCCATCAAGCAGTTAATCTACTCATTACACCAGATTTCCCTTACACTAATATTCTCTGGAGATACCCTCACAGATACATTCAGAGGTGTGCTGAACTTATAGAGTAATCTCAGTCCAATCAAATAGACAACCAAGATCAACTATCACATATTCCTTGTACTAGTGGTTGTGGCACACACCCTCTCTTATTCAAAGTTCTTTTGCTGTAAAGAGACACCATGACCATGCAACTCTTATAAAGGAAAACAGTTAATTAGGACTGGCTTATAGTTCAGAGGTTTAGTCCATTGTCATCATGGTGGGAAGCATGGCAGCATGCAGGCAGACACAGTGTTGGAGAGGTAACTGAGAGTTCTACATCTGGATATGCAGGGAGCAGGAAGAGTGAGTGACACTGGGCCTGGTTTGAGCTTCTGAAACCTCAAAACCCGCCCCCAGTGACATACTTCCTCCAACAAGGCCACACCTATCCTAGCAAGGACACATCTCCTAACAGTGCCACTCCCTGTGAGCCTAGGGGGGCATTTTTATTCAAATCACCACAGACCCCATTGACAGCAGTATCTTCACTAGGATCCAGGATTCTGTGAACTTTCTAGCCTTGGAACAGATAACCAAAGGCCAGCAATGGGTTGCTCTGGGAGCTTCCTGTGATTCTCTAAGAGTATTCTCTTAGTTCATTTATTGAGTTCATTTTTCTGTTCTTTGGTGTATTTCTATTTGTTTTGAAATGAAGTAAGCTCATATTGAAATGTTGCATAAACCTGGAACTTGCACATTACATAACTTATCATGTGTAAAGAGTAAAGGACCTGGGATGTGAGAGATGCTACTGATTTGCTGAAGATAAACTATAGCAGCTTTAAACCATGAAAAAAAAACACCTGCTGCCTTCACAGCTTGACAATTTAGACTTTCTTGCATTGATGTGGGGCATGAAAGCCTCTGTTGCTTAAATGTTTATTTAATTTTTAATTTGTATGTGTGAGTGTGTGTGTGTGTGTGTGTGTCTGTGTGTGTACTTAGGTGTGAGTGTCCACAGAGGCCAGGAAAGGATGCGGATTGTCCTGAAGCACCTGTGAGTTATCTAGTATGAGTACTGAGAACTGAACTTGGATCCACTGCAAGAACAGCAACATCTCTTAAACACTGAACTCTTTTCAGCCCCTCTTTTCCTTTTCAAAATGTTTTCAGTTCTTATTAGCATACATTAATTATACATAATAATGGATTTCATTATGATATTTCCATACATGTGTTTAATGCATTTTATCATATTTACCCCCACTACATTCTCTTGCTGCAATCCCACTCTCCCTGATTCCCTTTCTCTTCCCAAATAGTCCCTTGCTACTTTCATGACTTTTTCCAGATGAACCAATGAGCTTAGTTAGGGTTACTTACAGGCGCATGCACAGCTTACTAGTGGTTATACCACTAAGGAAAATGTCTCTCCTTCCCCCAATGAGAATTACCTTCCTATAGATCCTCAGGGAAGGGTGGGACCTCATGATAGCCCTCCCCACAGCCACCTTTAACTGCCTCTAAATCCTCAGGTAATGGTGCAGCCTCATGAACTCTTCTCCACTGTGTTTAAAGGTCTTGTGAAGTGATCATAGCTACTGAGGAGTCAAGAGTTCAACAGCTGTGTCCTGCTTAGAAAATCAAATTCCACAGCACTCCACCCCTACCTCTATTTCTTAGATTCTTTCACTGCCCTCCACTGTGATATTCCTTGAGTCTTCTATAGATGTCCCATTTAGGGATGATCATGCAACAGCCACTTTTTCTGAACACTTTGAACTGTTCTGAATCTCTGAAGAAACTGGAGCCCATTGCAAAAAGAAGCTTCTCTGGCAAAAGCTGACAACAGTAAAAATCTATAGTCATAAACATAGTTATATGGTAAGTTGGTGGTCACAATATGTCCATTTAGCAAAACAACAGTCATAGCACCATCACTAACATCGATGACCTCACCAGCCATCGCAAAACTAATCAGTTTGAAATATGATTGAAACAAGTTTCTCATATTGAAAGTTTAAAATTGATGTAGAGATAATAGTTCTCCATAATTGGAACAGTTAACATAGCCACAATTTCCTTTCTACTCTCTTTTCTATTCTCTCATCTCCAAGCAACCACTAATTTGTGCTTTATAAAGTGGCATATACATGGGCTTGCCACATGATTTAGCAGGTAAAGGTGCTCGCTGCCAAACCTGATGATCCAGGTTCAATGCCTGGACCCACATGGTAGAAGCAGAAAACTGACTGCTGCATGTTGTCCTCTGATAGGCATGTGTGGGATCACAGGTACATGCACAAACATGCACAAACTCACTTATACACTTGGTATGTGACAAAAATTAAATTTAAATGTTGAGTATATTTAGTAGAGTAGTATATAAACATATTTGTCTTGTTTCCTCCACTCAATATATTTATTTTGAGGTTAATCAACATTTTTATGTTGAATGAATGAAACTTTATTTTCACTTAGGTAGTTTACATTAACTGCCCAAAACAATGAGTTTCATATTGACATATTTTTAAAGGCATCATGTAATTTGACCATAGTCATTCTCCATGACCTCTCCACCCTGCTAGACTCCTTTCCCCCCCAAGTAATGTCTTTTCTACTTTCATGCTGTACATATATGTGTGCCTATTTCTGTTTATGTTTATGTGTAACCTAGGTTCCACATTTGAGAAAAAAACATGTCATATTTGACTTTCTGGGCCTGGATTATGTCCCTTAATATGGTCATCTTTTTTCATCCACTTTTCTGCAAATAAAACAATTTTGCTGTTCTTTATGGCTGAAGAAACCTCCATGCATGTGTGTCCATGTGTCTTTGTCTGTCTATCTGTCTGTGTCTGTGTTTGAATCACATTGTATTCATAATTTGTCTGTGAATGGACAACCTGGATGCTTCCATAACTTAGGCATTGCAAACAGTGCTACAATTAACACAGATGACCAGATGTCTCTGCAATATGCTGTGTTAGACCCCTCTGAGTTTATGCCCAGGAATGTTACAGCAAGATCATATTGTATTTCTTTTTTTAGTTTCTTGCAAAACCTCAATATTCCATCATGCTGTGATAGTTTACATTCCCATTAATGGTGTATATGACTTATTTTTTCAGCACATCTTCAACAGCATTTGTTGTCTGTTTGCTAAATATATCTGTGTAACAGTAGTGAGATGGAATCTCAGTGTAGCTTTGGTGTTCCTTTCCCTGATGGAGAAGGATGTTCAATATCATTTTTCATGTACCTATTGGTTATCTGTACTTCACCTGGGGATTTCTCTGTTTTTTTTTTTTTTAATGTAAGCACACCAATATCTATGAAGTGTACTCTCAGAACTTCCTTTAGTGTATCCCAAAGCTTCTAGAAAGTTGTATTTTCATTCTCATTTGATTCTAGGAAATGTTGTTCACTTTGTCCATGAATTCTGGTGTACAGTTTTATTTAGGAAATTTATTACTATGTCAATATCCCCAGGATACATTTAGATATGTTTAAATTCCCTGGGTGTAATTTTGGTAGATCATTTTACCTTCCTGATAGTTATTCGCTATTTCAAATTAAGTTACTGAAGTCTGTGTACAAATTTTGTTTGGGTGTATATTGCCTTTTCTCTCCTGGACAAATCTAGAGTGGAATAGAAGGATCATCATAGGCATATAGTACGGTTTTAAGAAAACTGTTTTTTTACAATGTGGTTGTAACCATATCCTGTTTTTAGACAGACAGCATAGCAATTGATACCTTGGTCTCATTATCCTGCCTCAAGCTTCCAAGAGCTGAGTGTGGTGATATTTTGTTTGGGATCTAACAAATAAAGCTTGCCTGAAGATCAGAGTACAGAGCTAAGCCATTAGTTAGCCATAGAGGCCAGGCAGTGGTGGCGCACACCTTTAATCCCAGCACTCAGGAGGCAGAGTTAGATGGATCTCTGTTAGTTCAAGGCCACCCTGGGCTACACAAAATTGACCCAGTCTAAAAGAGACATAGAACCAGGCAGTGGCAGCACACACCCTTGATCTCAGCCCTTGGGATCTCATGCCTTTAATCCCAGCACTAGGGAGGTGGAGACAGGAAGTGATATGGCTGGGCAGAGAGAGGAATATAAGGCAATAGGTGACAGGAACTCAGTCTCTTTCAGGCTGAGGAGTTGGCGAGGTAAGAGGTGGTGGCTGTGACTTGCCCTTTTGTCTCTCAGATCTTTCAGCATCTACCCTTTTATATCTGACTCTGGGTTTTTATTATTAAGACCAATTAGGATTCATGCTACAGCTGAGTCTAGAGGTATGAGCTATGAGTGCACTGTTTTACATTTCTAACTGCTATGTACTAAAATTCTGTCTTTCTCATATCTTCAGAAACTTTCTATGGTTTATCATTTTGATATTAGCCATTATAACAAGTATATAGTGAGATAATTATGCTTTAAATTTCTATTTCCCCAACGATAATGATACTAAGCACCTTTTGTGTTCTTATTTTCTATCTGTACATCTTTCCCAGTATTCATTTTACTTACTGACTTACTGACTTACTTACTTTTCAGGTAGGTAGGTAGGCAGGTAGTGGGCTCAGAGCCAAATATACAGGATTTTACATGCTATCCAAGTGATCTATAATTGAACTACCATCCTCAAACCTTATATATTTGCTCTTTTATGGCTAGTATTTTTTTATGTCAGAACTAAGGAATCTTTAGTCTATTGAGGATAACAAAATTTGTTTCCTGTGGTTTCTTCTGGAAGTTTTTCTATTACTCAATTTGAATTAATTTATTTTTGCATGTGTTGTGAATTAAGGATCCAAGTACATTCTTTTGCACACTGATATTCAATTGTTCTTACACCATTCAGTTAACACATTACCTTTGCTATTAAACAAAATTGTCTGTCCACATAAGTGTGAGCTAATGTCTGGATTATCTACTATATTCCTTTATCTATCTCTTTGATCTTCTTACTTTGTTTAAAAGATGGTGTGCTGGTTTGAATCATAACAACCCCTAAAGGCTCATGTTTGAATGCCTGATCCCCAGTTGGTAAACTATGTATGAAAGTTAGGAGATGTGACCTTGTTGGAAAAAGCATGTCACTAGGTGATGGGGATGTCATTCTTTATGCTGTGAATATGTGTTGCTCTGACTGGTTGATAAATAAAGCTGTTTGGCCAATGGTGAGGCAGAATAAGGTTAGGCGGGACATTCTAATGAGGGAGAGAGGAGAAGAAAGCAGAGCTGAGCAGGAGAAGCAAGATGTAAAGGTACTGGAAGGCCACAAGCCATGTGGCAAGTATAGATTTATAGAAATGGGTTAATTTAAGATATAAGAGCTAGCTAGTAAGAAGCCAGAGCCGTTATGCCATACAGCTTGTGAATAATATAAGCCTCTGTGCATTTACTTGGGTCTGAGTGGCAGCAGGAGCCGGGCAGGACAGGACAAAACATTCTCCTACAACTAGGGGTGGGCTTTGAGGTTTCAAAAGCCCGTTCCAGGCCCTGTCTTTCTCTCTCTCTCTCCATGAAACTTTCATAACATGATGTAACCTCTCAACTATTGCTCCAGAACATACCTATCTGCATGCCACCTTACTCTCTGCATGATGATAGTGGATTAACTGTCTGAAACTGTAAACAAGTCCCAAATTAAATGCTTTCTTCTATAAGTTCCCTTGGTCTTGGTATATCTTCACAGCAATAGAATAGTAACTAAGACAGAAGTTGGTACCAGGAGTGAGGTATTGCTGTGATAGGCCTGATCATGCTGCTTGTTTGCAGAATGTGGTTTTGAGATTTTAGGATTAGAAAAATGATTGAACACTTTAAGCATGGATTAATGGACCACCCTAGTAGAAGCATTGAAGAAAATAGTGTTGAGGATGATTTGGACTATGGAATCCCAGCTCAATTGGTTTCAGGGTGGAAGAGTATTAGCTGCTGGTCTAAAGACCATTCTTGTGATATTTTGGCAAAGAGTATGACTGCTCTATTGGGGGAAATTATTAAGGCAACTCCACGTAGTTAACTAAAGGTTTATTTAGGGATTTAGGGCAATTTACAGTAAGTAAAGGGGTAGGTCACAGGGTCCAGGAGAGATGAGGTGCAGTCCAGCGGTGTTCTCTGGAGAACTCTGCTT